>NDXB01017369.1:122476-144259 GCA_002631895.1 Agapornis roseicollis | reverse complement strand
TTAAAAATTTTTATTTTTTTTTTTTTTTTTTTTTTTTTTTTTACTCGAAGGAAAATACATGTAGAAAATCAAAATGTTGATGAACAAACCCAGAGAAGAGCATGGGCCATCGAGGAACAAGGTGGGGGAGAAGACAAACACTGGAGTCAGCCCCCTGCTTCCTAATTCCCTAATACCAATTTGCCATCACAATTCACCAGATATTTTCCTCTTTCAAACCTAAGCCAGAGTTTCCGAGCCATGGGCTGAGAGAGTGGAGGGGACTGTAGTGCTCTTTGGTTTTGACACCCACCGGTAGTGCCAGTGTCAACCCTGCTGTAACATGTGTCCCTTTTGATATCTTGACATCTTGGGGTGGGGCTGTCATTGTAGCCTAGGTGGGCTCCCTTTCTGGAGACCCTCTGCCCTCTGAGCACCACTCCTTAGGGCAGCACTGCTTCCAGGCCACCATTGAAGGAACTGATGCAGAAAACCTGGACTAGAAATAAACACTTCAGGAGGGCCTTACCAGTATCTTTCTGCTTTCAAAGTTACTCTGGCAGTGTTGGTTAACTAGACAAGTGTGCCTCTGACAAACATATCGAGCTTGATAAATGGTTCCCTATTAATAGCCTAGTTTTGCTGGATTTGATGAGCAGCTTATAGAGTTCAGAGGCAGAAAAAGACTGCTTGAAAGATGGCTTTTACAAGAAGTTAATTGCATACAGTGTTTTCAGAAATAATAGGTCAGTTTAAAAGTTGGGTGTCTGTTCTTCTTTAGTGGCAACAAAATTAATTCTTCTGGGCTTGGGGACAAAAAGGAATACTTTGATTTTTGCCAGTTAATGTACTGTTAAATCTAACTTCAAATAACATTTTTAAGTTTTAAAACATTCCAGAATGGAAAGGAAGAATCATTTCAAGGGTGAAGGCTGGTGTAAAATAATTTCAACAAAATTGATTATGTTATAAGCACTATGTTTATATGACTTTTGTAAAATACTGTTTTTTTAACTTCTATTGCTAATATTTCAGCAGTAGAAAAGAAATACTGCAGTTCAGTTCTGTTCTGGACACATACATAAAAATACCATTTACAACAGTCCAGCAATGAAAACAATGTGATTTAAGTTGGGGACAGATCTTTCCCCATAGGCTATATTCTAGCTTTAATTACACCCTATCTATCTTAAAGATCCAGGATTTACTATCTCAGGACAGACTGATGTCTAGGAAAATGATCCATGTCAGTATTTCAAAGATGTAAAAAATCTTTACAACATGGCATGTCTTTATGTTATTCTGCTCTTTAATACACTAATGCAAGCTCACCAGTTCCCGTGGGGTTACACTGGTGAAATTAGAATGAGATTTCACTCAAAGAAGGTCTGAGTTTTGTTCATAGTAAGCAACTAGTTTTTGATTGCTTGATGGTCTCTGTTGTTTTGGGTTTTTAATTAATTTATTGCTGTTGTTTTACAGGGATGACCTCCCCCCTCCCTTCATCTTGGTTGTTCTATCCATCATGATAGGCCTTATATGAATTCCTGATCTCCACCTTATTACAAGTCTTATATAGAAATGTGTTTATTTCCAGTGTGCTTCTTGATTCCCAGGTGTAAAACATTTTTTTAAACCAACATTACTATGGAAAGAATGATGAAAGGTTTTGCTTATAAATAGCACTTTTAAAAACTTGTGGTTGTGAAGAAAGATTAATCTGAAATGCTTTTCAAAGCCCTCTTTATCTACACATCACTCTGAGACTCTAGCTTGATACAAGTCTTCTTAGCTGATATTCTGCCTTGATAGTCCCACTCAAAGGATTCAAAAGGCAAGCTGTAATAAAACAACTAGGTTTGATCACGAAAGTGCCCAATTAAGTATTTTCCTGTTGTTCATTAAATTTGAAAATATTCATAAAGAAAATAGAACTTTTAGCAAAATGCTCCACAGTGGAAAAACTGGTTGACATATATTTTGAATGTGGGATGAGATTTTACAGTGGTGTGAAGCATCTTGAGAATTTCAGCACCATGAGATTGTCACACGTGGTGGGGTTCTAAGCATGACTGGAAGGAATGATCCATGGCATAAACAGAGACAAGTGGGTCAAGATTATCAGCTTCCAGTTGTGACCATTTAGGTGAAGTGAAGGAACAATGTCACCACATTCTTCCTACCCCCAACAATAAACACTTTATTTCTGAAGCTTCAAGATGAACCATTTCATAACACAGAAATAACATATTTGCCTTTTTAAACTGATTTTTAAGAAATTTATGGAGATATAAATTGTGTTATTTTGGCTTTTTAGCCTGTCTCAGGAGGAATGCCAAATACTGTAACTTCCTGTAAGATGGAAATTTTGTTTTCAATCTGATATAAAAATTGTATGATCATAGTAAATATTCTATCTTAAATCTCTTGTAAAGGGAAAATTAATAGGTACTGCTACACTTCTCTTCAAATGAGCCTTAGCTAATCTAGACTTTATAGTTGGAGTGAGGTTGCAGCCATCAATCTGTGTGTGTAAGACTGGAAAAATCCCAGTTATCTGAACTATGCTCCAAAGTTTCCTTCATACAGAAAAGTATTTTCAATATTAAATCCTTCCAGTATCAGCATCCTATAAAAGCAAACTCTGAGAAATATGTCAATTAAAAGTATAGTGGAAGAAAGAATGAGTAACCTCCAAAAGAATCTCCTTCATGAATGCCAAATGTTTTGAAGGTTTGGGAATTATCCCTTCCAGTGTGTTGAGGAGCAGGAAATTCCAAAAATTCCTTAGCTTCATTGAAAGGAAAGTGAAAGTGACAGTCTTTTAATGCAGTGTGAGAAGTCCTGCCCTCTCCTTTTTATCCACTGAAGACTCATCCAGCTAATGTGTTAGTGCTATTTTTTCTGCTGATGATATAAATTAGATCCTTACACTGCAGTTCTGCCATATACCCATCTTTTTTTCATAGCCTTCTGTTTCTGTCTCTTGATAATGACCCTAAAGTGGGCTTGCTACTACATGAGGTTTTAGCCTGAGCTCATCCAAAGCATTGATCTGTTGAAGTAGTGTGTTTTGATCAACCTGTAGAAAGGCAGAAATATGAGGCTAGAAAAGTGGCATCTGTTCTCCATTGTGTTCTTCATTCCTCATCTATACTGAAGGCATGCAATATGCTTTAAATGTTTCTTGAACATCCTTTCATTCCTAACAGTGCATTTGCCTGCTTACATGTTTCAAAACTTACATTTATATCCTCTTTTCTATGCTTCCCTCTATCCCTAGATAACCTTTAGATGACATGACATTAATCAGAATAGAAAAGAAAAAAAGACAAAAATTGATAGAGTAGGTTTTACTATGTATTGTCCCAGCACATAATATACTGAAATAACAGTCTTTTTCAAAATGCTGTGGTAGGTAGGCATTTGTCCAAAGCTGGACTTGAACCACTTTCATACATGAAAGATGCGATTCCAGTGCATGTTCATATCCAGCTCCTTGGAACAGTCTGTGAAGTTTGCATCTTTCTAGCAGCCAGTAGGAAGCTGCACCTTCTGGGAAGCCAGTCTGAGACCTTGGCACTAGCTTCAGCAGAAACTAATGACTGTCATGAACCCCACCACCTTCTTCTTCATAAGTAAACTGGTTGCTTTTTATTCCTAACATATGGAAGAGTGTAGTTTTAAAACAACAAAAACAAAGTCCTGACAAAACAAAATACTACATTGCATACCCAGTTCTCCCTTGGGAGTAGAATGAGAGGGAGCATGAACCATGCATGGCAGATGTTGGTCATTTAATGCACTACAGGAAGGCACTCGGATGCCACAATGACATAAGACACCATGGGGAATACAACAAAACTTCTATAGCCCTCTTCTCAGCAGCATGAGAATCAGGGCTGATATACGAGTAGAAGCAGTAAACTTAAAAAGATTACCAGGAACAAGTGCCAACACTAAACAGCCTTAGTGTTTCCACTAACCAAAATCCCTGCTTTGGAGGACTGAAGTCGGGCAGAACCCTATGATGGGTTTTTTTGGGGATATGGGTTCCACTCCTGTGTGCACATGCGTGCGTGCAAGCATCACCCATTCTAACCCAGACAGTGTACATTGCAGAAGTTCAAAGCTTTTGGATTCCTCTTCATTGCTTTTTTTAGAGGCTGCCTCTGATCTTTGCTTTTCATCCCTGCATTTATTTGGAAGCATTTCTCCCTCAGTTCTTCATGTGGCAGGTTGCATGCAGATTCGTTTTTCTGGTATTCAGCGACCATCCACATTGCTTTGTACTTAGTTTACATTTTCGTGGGCCATAATGAAACCAAAACTTGAAGGAATAACTGGATAAGCAGGCCTCTCTCTCCAGCTGTCATGTCTAGTCGTGGCAGAAAACTGGTGTTTCATTGTAAAAGATGTTAATTTCAATCTGAGCTGTAGCTGTGTTGAGAGGAGCATAAAAGGAATTCTTGATTATCTGTATCAGTACCATTGTCCCTGGGGACAGGCTCTGAATCTTCAGATCACATATGGCAAGAGTGCTGTGATAAAATATGCATCAATAAAACTTTGCAATTTATGATAATAAAGGAGTGGAAAGTTTTATACACAGTGATAATTATTCCTGACTGGTATTTTTTCCTTCCTTTAGTTTTTTGGTAGCCTTTATTTTTAAGCCTTTTCTGCATATTGTAGCAATGATGGCAGCACTGACACTGTGGTTTAGCAAACTGGTGGGTTCACCCTGTTTCTAGGTCCTTTTACCTTCTGTAGGCATTAGACCACTTCTGAAACAGCAGTAATTTGTCCTTTTGGGAAGGCTCCACAATATGACAGCTCCATACTCTTCTTCCTGTTCTTTGCATGCACATACGCTACATCCAGCATGAATTTCAGAGTAGCTTCCAAAAAGGATCAAATTATATTCTTCTGATCTTTCTCTGCATATCTCATTACTATAGTCAATGAGAGATGCACACATTTGCATGAAGGCAGCGTTTATCCTGTATTGCATGTCACCTGCATTGTTTTAGATGTATTTCATCTAAATAGAGGTTTTATTCTTTTGAAGTAGGAAAACTAATGATATGTTTACACTCCCAGGAAGTAAACAGTGGGCTATTAAAAACAACCAATATATTATCTGTGACCATTTTTTTATCTCAGCTCATTGTATCATTGGTGGCCATAGTATTAAGAGACTCTCTCTTCTGCTTGACAGGTATTAATCATATAGCTTAAAATATATGGCCTGACGCTCATGTGCTTGAGTTGTAGCTGACTTCAAAGGAACTTCCACATGTCTTGTTTACAGGCAGGTCTCCTTTACTGAACACCCTCACTGACACATTTGTACAGCATCTAGCACAGTGGGATCTCAGGCTTTATTGGGACCCTGCTGTAACATAAATAGTCATCAGTACTTCCTGCCTTGTGTTTTCCCTTTTTTTTCTTTTCTCGGTATTTTACTTCAGTTGGCCTAACAGAAATAAATCATCTGCTTTTATCCTTTTCCAGGCCAATTCCTCCACAATTAAGGACAAGCTGGGAAACTACTTATGAGAAACAGTTTTGCTGTCAAGCTATCTCAAGCATGTTTTCTTTACTCATGCTCATTTGAGTGAGTTGTGTGCTTCTGCGCAGTGGTAGCAAAATACTTACCTTGAAGCACATGCTTATTTCCTATCAGCTTCAATAGTACTTAATCACCTGCCTGAGGTTCAGATGTGCTGAAGGGTTATGCATTTTTGGGTACCTAGGCCCTCCTCAGGAAATCTGTACCTATTTAGTCTCTTGTTCAGCCTTTCTCCATGTTTCTGAAGGTGCTTGAGTTTCATCAAAAGCAGAAATTTAGATCATTTGTGTAAGTGCTTAAGGGAACTTTGGCATCTTTAAAAGTCCTGCTGAACCTGGGCAGATCTGATTAAGAGAACCCAAATGTTTTGCAAAAAGAGCAGATTGATTTATAATAGGAAGGCTAATTGCAAGTACTTTACCTTTTTGCATAGCTGCAGTTGAAAAGAAATGTAATACAATTAGTTCCACTTTAAGGAGTGATGAGAGATTTAGTTTACAAAAATAATCATTTCTAATTATACAGTTGTAAGGAGAAGTGGACAATAAGGCCAGCAGTGAAAACAAAGAAGATCTTATGTGGTTTTTCCTACCTCTACATTTGTGTGACTTACCAGGAAAGTAGAGACTATTAGAAAGTTGATTGAAGTTTTTCTCTTAACTTTGCTATTTTTCACTAGGGTGATCCTTAAAACAGGTGGCTTTCAATTAGTTTTGTTGACAGTGCTGGCTAATGTTGTAATGATCCTTGGGAGAGGGAAAGAAAAGAGATTTATTGCAGGAGGGATAAGCTAGGCCAGGCAAAGAGACAGAGTACATAACCACTAATTAACTCATGTAGTCATTAGAAAAAAAAATTAAGAAGAGGAAGGAAAAACAACATGCAACCTGAAAGAGGATTGTAAAGCATTTCTGCACTGCAGATCAGACCCTTGAGCTTTCATTACACTGTGCATATCATATTAGATGGTATATATGAGCCAACTGCATATAAATCACATTCTCTCAATGTTGCAAGTCCTTGTCACAGAGCATATTTAATTTAACATTGTAATATTTATTTTCCAAAGTTGTAAGTAGGCCAAAACATTCCCAGTAAAATGAGCATTCTGCCACAGCACAGTGCTTGACCTACACTCCAGTAGAAAATTAACCCTAATTCATCTTCATAGTGACCCTATTCCAAATAGCTATTTCAGATGTTCCATTCTTGCCCTTCACTGACTTTGTAAAGTGAAGCTGTAGCAATTTTGCCTAATTCAGTTTGGATTTTTAATTACATCTATTCTATTCATTTGTTTCCACTTAAAATCATGTTGTGCTTGGGTGACTTGTAAGCAAGCTTTGCTTCATCTGAGTATCCTTTAGGGATAAGCATAAGTCAGAAGGCGTGTATATCTGTTGAAACCATGTCAAATGGGAACTGCTGTCTCAGATTCAAACTAGAAGGCTTTGTTTTCCAACACAAAGGGTCAAAGCCTGCTTAGTTATTTCCATGTGTTACTTTCCCTCCCCTTCCCTCACTCCCATCAGGATTATTTTAAATTCACATTATGGATGAGTGTTTGTGTGCATATGCACAATTCATTGGAAAACAGAGGCCCCTATTGTTCAGAGCTCCTCCAGAAGTGATTTGGTTTGAGCATTCATCTCACAACCATTTGCACATCTCTAAGACCAACAAGATTTCAGTCAATCTGCTAACAAAGTCTGTTTTCAGACACTGTGTAAAGAAATCTGAGAAGCTTCAAGCATTTTTATCATATGTTTGGGGTTTTTTTATTCTTTATAAGAATTAGTAGCAATTGATTAAGAAGATGTGTGCTTATTTTGCCTATTATTTGAGTGATTAATTCTATGTTTTGCATTATATCACAATACAGTTGGTTTTTCTGCATCTCCTAAGATTAAGAAAGATACTGTATCTGATTTCTCTGATGTTTTCTATATTTGTAGAAGTGGGCATATTTAGGCTGTAATGAAGCTGCATAGTGAGAAGGCTGCAGAAAGGACACAGAGATAAGGCAATCTGAGTCTTCTCAATGAACTCCTGCCAGGCAGAGATGAAAATGTTTTGTGACAAAGTCTATCAAATTGCCTTTATCTTTTGAATGCAAATTAATCCTAAGAAGTTACAGTTTGGGAGGAAAAGGTGAAATTTATTTAAATTAAAATTAATTAAGTAAAAAAAAGATTTATCAAAGTCAGGTGACTTCTGATTTTGACATTACAGGCAGAAAAGTAAAGCTTACCTGTTATTTCTTAGCTGTAGTACAGCTCTGCTTATGAAATAAAATTTGACCATATGGGAGCATATGGAAAAAACAGAAGGTTAATACTTGTGAGAAAGTACCTCCTACAGGTGGCATTATAATTAACCTTATGGGTCCTGAGCTCACGTCAGTCAAGTGTGCACATGTGCCATATCCCTGCACGGGACAGGAGCACAGTTCCTATGCCGGGACCACCAGGAGCTCCTGGCCACACCAGGAGCTCGGGGCAGGTCCCAGGCAGGGAGTGAGGCTGTCATGATGCTCCCGGGCTACCCTTCCATGCTGGGAAACTGCAGGTAGCATAGCTCACCCTCATCCTTCAATGTACCCAGCATCTGGGCATACAGTCCCCCAAATCTGAGGCCGTACTCTAAGCCAGTGCTGTGCTTTCCCACAAACCCTGTTGAAATAGTGGCTGGGAAGCTGCTTTCTTGCACTGTGTGACTTCCTGCCCCCCCCTCACCCTGGCATGATCCTGGCACCCAGGGTCTCACCAGCTGGAAGTGGAGGGGAAGCTGTGCTGCAGTCTGCTCAGCCTCACTTCTCCTTGTTGCTGGGCTATTATTAATGGGCTGGTAGGACATGACTTAATACAAGGTTTTGGCATTCTCTCTCTCATATTTGGGGCAGGTGTTGGGGGTGTCTGTGTAAAACACAACCCTGTGGCAACGTCTCCTTCAGCCCCATGGGCAGCTGAAATCATTCTGACTGTGTTCTAGACAACATAACATAGGGAATGCAAACAAATATGAGGACCAGCCATATACAGAGAGTCATATGTATGGGACATTGGTATATCTGTTAAGGGAATAAATAGTGCAAATGCATTTAAAGCATGAGCTGAAGAGGGAAGATAGGCAAAGGCGGGATCAAGCTTGGGCAAACAGCTGGACCTGTGTTTTTCCCCACAGCATGTCCGTGCCAAACACAGTTGACCAGAAATTACTGGAGATGGTGAAGAAATGTGAGTAACTAAGTAAAAACATCTTAAATATCAACAGCACGATCAAAAAGTAATCACCTTTGAAAAAACTTGAACCTTTTTCATAGCTTTAATGAATAATTTTTGCAGAAACTGTGCAATGTTTCAAAATAAATAATGCTCATAGAGTCAAAAGCTGTGATTTATCTGTAAGCATCCTCATGCCATGTGGTTTATTAAATTTCAACCTTGGCTTTCAACTGTTCAGTTAATGTAGATAATTAATTTGATTATCATTCACTCAGGCTGTTTTGTGAGTGACTGAAACGTCCCCATACTGTTGCTTTGAGTATTTCTGTTAGCTAATATGAAGAAATAATAAATTTACTTTTTGTTCTTTTGCTTGCTCACTATTGGTCTTTCTGGCAGAGAGTTATTCTATAGTACCTAGTGTGAGATTACTAATGCCTGCCCTAATGCTTACATGTGGGGTTTTTTTGAGCGCACAGTCAGTATTTGTTCTTAGCTACGCATGTATCTTCTAGTCTCACTAGGTGCTTCTTTTTTTTCTTTTTCTTCATGCAGAAGATCGAGGGGGAAAGGCATGGACATCCTGTTACATTGCAGCTCTTAATGACTGTACAGGTATTACTTTAAAAAAAAGACATACTAATTGTAAAAAGCTGCCTGGCTGCAGTACACAGGATGAAAAGTGCTATGCATTAGTACATTAGATTCTATTACAATTCTTGGTTTCAAAATTATAACATGAATACATTAGCTTAGAATTAGAGCTGTAAGTACCTAAATATAGCAGGAGATGTTCTTACCCTATTTACTTCTTGTGACAAAATAAATGGAACTTGGTTTTACTGGCATCCATTCAATGTATTCTGCAGTAAAGCTTCCACTGAGCTCCTGAGATGGAGCTAACTTTATGTGATGTAATCTTATCAAGCACTGTAGGCAGTCTTCACACCGTGCATTACAGAGGATGCCTGTTCCAGCCTCTTATGGAAGGTGCTTACTGCACCACTGACTAGCAAAAGGAAGAAGAAGAGGTCATTAACTGTTGTTGGGACAGATTATAAAGTTGGGCAAACTTTTGGACCCATAACTTTAATTCAGCTACATAAGCTTATCTAATAAAGGGTATTAATTCTGCTCACAAGACTTGTTACATGACACCAGCACTACTCTCTCTTACTCTACACTGCACTCTTCTGACGAGTTCCTGAAATAACGCTGAAATCCCTCGGGGGGAGCTGGTACAGATACGTTTGGGTTAGGAAAGCAGACTAGCAAAAAAAGTAAAACTAGGGCATTTTTAAGTGATGTGGTCATCTTTTCCTTCCAAGAGTAATTGCAGACTTGATTCCAGGGTATTTGAAATCCTTATTCCACCTTGAATTTCTAATAATAATTTAGCATGGATTGTTGATTTCGCTTATGAAAAAGGCCTCTAAACTTGTGTTCAATCTTGCTTCAAGCCTTCAGGAGTATTTCTTCCCAACTGATGGAGTGCATTACAGTAGATGCTATAGTAAAACAAACGATTTCAGGAAAGTGTCTGGTAGACCACAAGGAAAAGAAAGTCCTTTCTCATCTGGCTAAAGGAGAGAATTACATACACTAACTTGTTCATTGTACCAGCACAGCTAAGCTACTGCAGTTCAGTTCAACGGGCAATGTTTGCTGCAGAAGGATAACCGATAACAGCAATTGTGTTTCTTCTCAGCGCCCTTTGCCTCTCCTTTGGACTGGTAATGCCTTGAAAAGCCCTGCAGAGAAGGACTTGGGGGTGGTGGTCGATGAGAACATGAACATGAGCCAACAGTGCACGCTTGCAGCCCAGAAAGCCAACCGCATCCTGGGCTGCATCAAAAGGAGCGTGACCAGCAGGTCAAAGGAGGTGATCCTGCCCCTCTACTCTGCTCTTGTGAGACCTCACCTGGAGTATTGTGTGCAGTTCTGGTGTCCTTAACAGAAAAAGGACATGGAGCTGTTGGAACAAGTCCAGAGGAGGGCCACGAGGATGATCAGGGGACTGGAGCATCTCCCATACGAACACATGCTGAGAGAGTTGGGGCTGTTTAGCCTGGAGAAGAGAAGGTTGCATGGAGACCTCATAGCAGCCTTCCAGTATCTGAAGGGGACCTATAGGGATGCTGGGGAGGGACTCCTCATTAGGGACTGTAGTGACAGGACAAAGAGTAATGGGTTCAAACTTAAACAGGAGAGGTTTAGATTGGATATAAGGAAGAAATTCTTTCCTGTGAAGGTGGTGAGGCACTGGAATGGGTTGCCCAGGGAGGCTGTGAATGCTCCATCCCTGGCAGTGTTCAAGGCCAGGTTGGAAGAAGCCTTGGGTGGCATGGTTTAGTGTGAGGTGTCCCTGCCCATGGCAGGGGGGTTGGAACTAGGTGATCTTAAGGTCCTTTCCAACCCTAACTATTATATGACTCTATGATTTGCTTATAAGGATAGAACTGGAAATTATCAAGCCTATCTTAAGCACCAGGTCTGAATCCAACTCCACTGAGTTCAATGAGAATTTTAGCATGGAATTCCATTGAAACATTAGGCTCACTAATGCATACAGGAAATGACAGACAATATCAGTAGCCCATGGATGAAAACAAGCTATCCCCACATCTTATACTACTATTATTTGTTATAAGGTCATCTCCCAAGGAGTGCTGGATACTGGGATGACATACTCTACAGAAACATGTGTGTGACATACTCTACAGAAACTCAACTCCTGTAGCTGAGAGCTTCAAACTCTAAAGCACCATTCTAGGTCCCTGTGAAAAGCTCTTTCAGAGAATAGTCACAGATCTTCTTGTCAGGTTCTTATGTCACAAGGTGCATGTGGTGCATTCTTTTTCCCAAAAGCTCTGTATCTCACATATAGAGTAGACAAAATGTAGTATTTTTTTCTTTACATTGTTTTTACACTACTGGCAGTAAATTTTATTTAGAGTGCTATTAAAATAGTATTGTGTTATACTATTTTGTTCTTGATAAAAACATAGGAACTGTTCTTAATAAGCACTATGGATCAATTCAAAATAACTTCTGAATTGCTGCAGAGGACACAATCTTATTCTCGTATCTTCACTTTGTTTTCCATTGCCGTGCTATATTGCTGTTGTAACTAAATTCAGATAGCATTTAGACTGTTGCGGGTGCTGGAGGAACAAATGAAAAAAGCAAGGTTGAAGTTTCTGTGACTTGAGAACTTGAATAGATACCGTGTTGAGGCAAGGTATACTAGATAAAGAAGAGTTAAGGCAGCAATTGTTCATGGCAATAGTATTGTAATATTGATAATGTAGTTCTTGATAACAATGGCTTTTCTCTTGGAGATAGACATCTGAGAATAAATAGATTATAGCTATTTGCCCATTAACCTCAGCATTATTTGATGCCAATGAGCTATTGGAGAGGACCCTTCAGGAGTTTTCTGACTGTAAACCAGAGGACATCTTAGGAAGGCATTTCTTGTACAGACCATGAAGACAGCTTTGGGGGATCACTAGCATGTGCAGTCACACAGGCTAGCAGAGAAATAGGAGCAGTGCAGAAGAAAAAAGTGGGAAGTTATATAGGAACGTAGAACAATGTAGGATCTTTAAAGCAAAAGATGACTCTTGATCCCAATATATCTCAAGTGTTGGTACATTTGCCTAGTGAAATACATTGTTAAGTAAGACCAAAATATTCGATTTGGGTTCTGAACTGAACTCCCTACATTACAGGCAGATTTTCAAGAAAAATAGAAGGTGTGGCTACCTGTCCTGTCAGCTAAAATCAGCCTTCATACACTCTGCTTGTTACTGCAGAATTAATGGGCATGCACGGATTTTGCTAGGATACTTTGAACTATACTGAAAGACAGATGTTTTATTAATCTTGTTCTGGTTAGACTACTTGGAACAAAGCTGTAAAAGAAATACTAAAATATTTTTGCTGAGATTATAATAACCTACCTAAGTAGCATTAGTAAAGCAATAGATAATGGTGACAAATTACCATGGAACATTTATGCAGTAGAGATGAGGCTTACAAGAATACTGAATGAAATGGCTAAGGATTGCAAAAGTAAAATAAATTCCTGACTCTTAGATGCTGAGGTCTATCCCATGGTGAGATGTGAGAGCTCATTGGGGATTTGTTTCATTTAACTTCTAAGTGAGAAGTAAGCAGAGAAACAGTTGGTATGAAATTTAACAAGTTGCTCCAGGAGCAGTGCAATTAAAAAAGCCTGGACTCCTACAGAGTTGTTTTATACACCCATAGATGCCTGTCCCTCCTCTGGAGTAGCCTTATTGCCTCTGTTATGGCTCCTCTAGTCTAAGCCACCCTGATAACATCTCAAGTTTGCTTCCCTATGCCCCATGAGTGTCCGCTCAACATTCCAGACTCTTTCAAGGCCCTAGGAATGCGCTCCATGACAAGGTCCAAGCCAACCATATACTAGCTGGCCAGACATATTCACAGGCAGCCCATCAGAGGCCAAGCCTAAAACCACAATTATCTGGGTAAAATTTGCTATAGGCTTTCTCTCTGTGGGACATTCATTTGGATCTTTCTTCTCTTTGTTGTAATTTGTGTAGAGCCTTTATGATTTCTGGTGTTGTCAGCTCTGAATTAAGCTGAAAACTGCTGAAATAACTGAAACTGAAATAAGCCAACAGGTCTCAATTCAATTCAAGCTAATTATGAGCAGCCGGGATGGACAGGCATAGATAGAGAGCCCTGTCTTAAGGAGCAGACCATGAGTGTGTGAGTTCTGGTGGCCCTGGCTATGAAATGGCCCTAGAGATCCATCAGTTGGTGCTAGCATTGTGCTTGATACTAGAGATGATCCTGTATTATGCAGTCCTGTAAAGATGATCCACTCCCAGATCTCAGACATGAAAACCTTTTGAGGGACTGGTATTTTCTATAATTTTGTGGCGATAAGATGCTCAGTACCCTGGGCTGCTACACATCCAGAAACTGACTGCTGTTTGCTTGCAGATAAGTGGGACGTGGGCTGTAAATCTGATGTACTGGACTGCATCTGCAGGGAGGCTATACCTCCCTTGGGCAGTGTGCCTGCCCAGACCCTGTTCCACAGGCACTGGAGAGTCATTCTCTTCATGTAACACATATTTACCTAGAATTGCCAAGTTCCTGAGCCTGGGTTGTCCTTCAACATTGATATGGTGGTTCTGTCACAGTGAAAGGGATGGCAAAATTCTTTCATTTCTGTATGAGACCATGCTTGAAATGCTGCAGTCACTGAAAGGGATTATATTCCCAGAAGGACGAGACAGCAAAGAGACTTAAACAAGGCAGCAAAACCCCTGCCTAAACTGCTGATGAATATTCCTCTTTTTTGTTGTACAAAGGAGTGAATTCAGGATTAGCCAGTTTAAAAATGAATATGATATAACTGTTTCCTATCCAGTAACACTGAGACATAAGCCTGACCCTGTTTTTCAGCAGCACAACATCCTCTGGCACTGTCTCTATTCATTTAAGGACACACTTAAGAAAAGATGCACGTTTCTGCCTTGGTGAATTTAATGGTGCTGAAGTCCATCCCACTGCAGGACAGCAGTTAAGTACCTGCTTAACTTTCAGAAAGTCCCTAAGTACCTGCTGTAATCCACTCTGAAGCAGACCATCATCTCAAGTACAAAGACATCTGCCTAGAAATGAATGTGCATTGACCCGTTCATTTCATTGCAGTTATTTAGGAGGTTTAATTACCCTGTTATGCAGTTAAGAGGGTAATACAATATTATTAAAAAAATTATTAATAGCTTTTGGATAACAATATAACTAATGCTCCCCTGCAAGTAAAATCTGTGCTGATTAGGACTGCACTATACATTGGTGCTGCTGGAAGAACTTTTGTAATGACATTTGTGCATTGCCTAAATTTGAACGACCCTGTAGTCTATTATGCCTCTTCCAAAAACCATCAAAATAGTAAACAGGAAAGCAAAACCCCTCCAATGGGTTAATTTAATTATGAAATACTGTGGAGGAGGTGCAGGAAGAAAAGAAAAAGAAACTCTTTTTTACCTTGAAGTAATTAGTTGCTTGGCCAGGAGATGAAACCCAAAATCTCTGACTTGGATTTAATGCTTATTTAAATAACAATTGCTTCTGTGTTCTACAAATGATCCAATAGTACCCATAAGCAACCCACATAGTACCCATAATCCCAAACCAACAGAAAATTTTTCAGACTTCTCACCTTAGCCTTTCCCTTTTAGTGAGCATCGCTTCCCTTCTTTTTAAGAACTTGCCTTGCCCTTCAAACAAACAGCTAAATTCCCTCTCCAGAAAATACAGGACCAAGTCATTAACTTCTTGAAGTCAATGGCCCTTGCTTCAGTGTGTAGAGGCTTACAATGAGCTGGTGAACAAAGCTTTGACATTTAGGCACTACAGTCAAAGAATGGTGTCTAATTACCTGCCCAAACAGGGCAAACCAAGTAGAAAAGGAAGACCTTGGGTCAGATTTGAATCTGTGATAAGCTGCTGAAAACTTCAGGGTAATCAGTAATGCTATCGCATATTTAAATTTAGCTCTGTGTCCACTTAGTGCATTAGTTGGAGTCTCAGAATGTGTAATCAGCAACCTGCAATTAACTGGCTGTATTTGTACCCTTCTGATTAATCATAACACTCCATATTATTATTAATGCAAACAGTTACCATGAAATATTTCTTCATTAGTTCTGGCTGGTCGACTTTTTGGTTTTTCTCTTTCCTACTGGAAAAAATAATTAGCCAGGAATAATACAATTAAGAATGTTTTAAATCAGTTCTATTAACTTGCTTTGTCCAATCAGTCGTGTGTTCCTCAGTCTCCTTTAAGTTTTATCAGAGGAGCTGCTTCTGCACCAGTGCTTCTTCAAGGACTGTTATGTGAGCTGACTGTCCTCCCCTGGTGACTGTGAGACATGCGTATCAGTGGGGGCAGTGCGATGTAAAGCCTTGACCTTTAATTAGGACAAGTGAGTTAGCTGGACGATTTTTGCATTTGAATTACAGCAACCCCAACCTGAGCTACATCCTTCCCTCGTAATGCTTCCATCTGGCATCATCAAGCAATACCGCTTTGCAAAATGTCACAGTGGCACCATTTGGGAAGATTTGCTCAGGAGAATGTTCAGTAATTCTTCAGACCAATTCTGGGGAAGCAGGCATGGATTTGGAAGTATTTTATTCATATGTTGGCAAAGTCATTTTGTTGTTGCTCTTCTGGACTCCTAGGATTTAAATAAGACACTGCCTTTGGGTATTATTTGAATACCAGCAAAACCAGCATTTGACTGAAGTTCTATTACAGCTCAAGCAGCATCCTGTCTTTTACCTCTAAAATTTCTAAGTAGGGCAAAATTTTAGCTCCATTAATGTCTGGAAAAACCTAGGGAAGAGTTGTGGTTTGAGCCTTTGCAATACCAGAAAGCTTAGGGCAAATTTTGTTCTCATTAAACTCAGCTAAATCCAAGTTGCTTTACATTCGTGGTTGTTGTTGGTTTATTTCCTTTACCTTTAGTTCTTTCAGTCCTCTCGTTAGTTAAGTCAGACCTCTCTTGCTGGAAAAATGGGGGGCTAAAAGGTCAGCTCTGGCTTCCTTTTACATCTCCCCAAAGCAACATATCAGTTTGATAGAAGGCATCAGAGGAGGGAGATTTAAGAATCATTTGTGTGACTGAAAAGAAACAGGTTAAGGCTTTATTTCTGAGAAAAAAAAAAATGCCTCAAAGTATAATCTTTCCCCATCACAGCAGTAGGCAAAGACATTATTAATGCTAGTGACATATTAGGATGAGAAGTTTTTAACTGGAGGCTTGCTGCAGCCAAGCTAAAAATGAAGTTACTTTAGCAATTGCCAGTGAAGAGAGAACAAGAAGAAGTAATGTTTGCAGCCAAGGCAAATTAGCCCTCGTAGTACCTAATCATGAAAATACGTGCTCTGCCTCAGTGCTGTTGTGGTCTGGTGTGGAGAGACAAAGACAATCCTTCTAAATCCTTAGGGATAACACAGAAGATGGCCAAAACCTCCCAGTGCAGTGAGACAACCAGCATTAACACTTTGCCTTCCCTCTCAAAACACTTTTGCTTTTTAATTCCAGGAAGAGTTCTTAAAGCTGAAGTGTCCTTCTGGCCTGCATGGTAAACTTTATTGCAGGAGATCACCTAAAATGAACAGAGATTACCCTGCCTCCATGGTCACTTGGCTCTCTTCTATTACATTTTGTGCTTTACTGTTTCCTGCCTTATTGTTTTGGGTTTGTTTTTTTTTTTTTTTTATTTCAGTTGCNGATTACCCTGCCTCCATGGTCACTTGGCTCTCTTCTATTACATTTTGTGCTTTACTGTTTCCTGCCTTATTGTTTTGGGTTTGTTTTTTTTTTTTTTTCTATTTCAGTAGCTTTGAGCTTGTTCATTTCTGGCTTGAGGCTTAATCCTTCCCATCTCCTCTTGCTTGACTGCACCTTTTTCTTTTTTATTTTGCTTCAGGTCCTACTAGTTTGTTCTTTTAACATTTTCTTTAATACTTCACTCCTGAAGGCAGGTTTTTCCATACATTCAAGGATGCAGTGTAGTTTGGGGGTGGTGATTTCACGGTGTTTGCTACTATCTGCTCCCTATCCCCAAATGTTCCATCACTGCTGCTCCCTGTTCTTCACCTCCCCAGGCTGTTCTCAGTGTCCTGCCATTTTCTTTTGCCATCCTATAGCAGCTGGTCCCAGATTCCTTGTGGAAGGGCTCATAGGCAGTCCTCCTGCCACAGGGAGGGAGACTGGCTTTTCTCTAGGAAATCTTGGTACTGCACAAAGCTCCCTGAAAGCAGCTTCTATATCCCAGCCATGTTCATTTATCAGTAAAGACAAAGTTTTCTTGTTTGGGATGGGAGAGAGGGGAAAAGGAATTATGAGACCCATTAACTCCAGTGCCTAACTTCTTCTCCTTTAATTCTTCACTTTATTTTTGTCTTTTTGATAGTGTTAATGGTTTGTGTTTCTTCTCATCACTCCTGCAGAGACAGTCCCTTCTCCCATTTTGTCTCTGTGGGATTTGTTCCTCCTTGCTGTTGCAGTTTCTCATATTGGCTTTCTGCCCAGTTTCTCCACAAAAAGACACCTGTGAAAGGAGTTATTATTTTTTCATTACTTCAGCTTTCTTTGACCTGCATGTTTTTAAATCTTCTGATTTACAACTTTTCTTCTCTCAACCCTTCTCTTAGTATGTTTTTTGCTCTTTTGTCAACTTTTACACCTGTAGAAGCCAGGAAACAGCCTGCAGCTTAGGGTGAAGTGCAACTTCTCTTCTTCCAGACACAAGATTTAGGTAGTTTGGAGACCACATCAGTCAAGTTGCATACAGAAGACAGGAGCGTGGAGAAACAGTGCAGCTTTGCTGGTCGTAAGGGCTCTGTTAATAATAACTTGAAAATGACAGAGAAAAGAAGCAGATTTCAGAGCAAGACTACTGTTCTGCACTTCCATACAGCACATGATACCAGAAATTAATCCAGTTTTGAGTGCTTTCTCATTACACTATCTTTGTAGTAATTTAAAAGGCTGCCCAAAGCTGAGGGTACTGGAAATGCAGGCAAGACCCATTTTAGTATCTGCCTGAGGAAGGTTCCCCTGATCATAGCTCCTCTCCTTACCCTCTTCATTTTCACAGATTTTCCCCCTGAACTTCCAGGCATCTCCACTGGACCACCTTTTCCAGTCCCTGTGAATGTGCTACCACTGCCCTTTGTATTTGCCAGATCCTTCCCTATAATCTCTCTAATGCTGCGATGAGTATCAGAAGGGAAAATGGTGCAAGCAGAGTTAGCTTCTTAACTGTGTCTCTCATTTAGGGAAAAAGGCTGCCTACTTCTGCTCTTTTTCCCTGTCTTTTCTGATTTTTTTTCCCCCCCTTTTAGAAGTGCCCTTTATTACAAGAGTGACTTGTATCGGCAATGTAATTCTTCCAGCAAACTCATTCTACTAATTTCAAGAGTCTGTTGGTGCTGTTTTATTCTTGTCATGTCAGATGCAGTAATCCAGTTTGCATTCACGATTAGATTAGGAGGGACATGAAATACCTGCATTTGCAAAATTAGTGTAGATATTTACCAGTTGGCAGCTTGTTCTCTTACTCCTCCCCACCTCACTGTTGGAAGCCCTTAATCCACTACTCAGATGTGTAAGTTGATGCCTTGCTGTGAATCAAGGAAACATCTTTCTGCATTGTTAATTTCTGTGGCATGATCTCACCACATGTTGTCTTCATAGACACGTGCCATAGCATAACCTGATGAGATATAACCTGTACTCTAATAAGCAGCAGGGAGTCAGTATGCTGACGGTTCCTTCCAGCAGCCTGTCTTCAGACAGCCTTGTGATAGGTACAAATAAAAGAGAAAAAAAAAGGCAGCCCAGCTCAGCTAGCTCCTATGGAAGGGTACACAAAACCAGCGCTACGTGGTGTCATTACGGGCCTGATGCTGTCTGTGGAAATGATTGTCAGGGACCACTTTTGGTTTGTTCGCCCCTTTAAGCGTGCCCCAGGACCTGCAGGACAGTGAACAGATAGAGAGCACAGGACAACATCTGAGCCTAGAGCTGCCCTGAGACTGTCTCCAGAGCAGTGAGTATTAACTAGATGTTGGAGACAATGATTTGCAGGCTCAGAAGCACCCTAAAGCCAGCACTCAGACTCCACCTGGGTTTAAATTGACCTTTTTCCCTTTTTACATAAACAGGGCTCCCTGACTGTTATTCCCTGGGTGTCATCTGTCTGCTGAAACCTTAAAGATGACGTTCTTCCAAGTGCATGTATTGGCTGTATTTACTATTAAAATGCAGGTACCTTTCAACTTCCTAGCACTTTTGTAGGAATATTCACAGCAGAATTGAGCATGCCTAGCCATGAAACTCCACTGGGAGTTAATTCCTATGGTTTAATTTCTTGCTCCCACTTTCCCACACATGATCTCTCCTTTCTCCAGCCTCTAAAACTCTCCTAGCTCAAATTCAGGTATCTTTCTGCATGCTCCTTCCTGCCTAGACAATATTCCAAAAGCAAGAGCAAGAAATAAAGGTATGCCTCACAATCAGACCTCAGCCTTGATTGCAGTCAGTAAAGGATGAAGAGATAGGCCATGAAGCACTAGCCAATGGCTGCTAAAGTGTTTGCTCTTCAGCACCAGCCAGGGACATGTATTTCTGAAGTCACCAGTGAGAAAACACTGTTGGCAACTCTTTTATGTTAAATCCTCTGGGATGCTAGTTTGAGCCCCATGACGTATTATGACAATGCCATCCCAGAGTTACAAACCTGCATGCTTTTCTGCCAAGGAAATGTTTGTCCAAATATGATGAAAGCTGCCAACTAGCTCTCTTTGTGCAGCTTAGTAAATTCTAGGTAATTTTCTCTTAGGAAAGTGGAAAGAGTGTAGGGGAAAACAATAAAGAAAAATAATCTGCAATTCCCAGAAATTACCTAGAATCATCTCTTAGGGAGAGCATCAGGAGATGCTCTTTCCTCTCCTGCCTGCAAAGCCATTCACATGCCACTGCTGACCTGTAGCATTTTCACCCTTTGTCCCAGTCTCTGCAGCCTCCTTCTCTGCTCACTCTTCTCCTTTGTCCTTCAGCCACGTCTCGCCTCACACACAGGCTGCACTTTCCCAAGGAGCCACTCCTGATCCGCTGCCTGGAGAGATGTGCTTCCAGTTTGCCGGCGGCAGGATAAGCACAGAAGCTGGCCAGCAGCCTGCCACATTTGTTTCAGGGGAGGTATCAGGGAAGGAAAGCAGCCTTTCCTGGGGGCAGGCTTTTCCCAGGTGAGGATTCCTCTGGCCAGATCAGGGTAGTTGGTTAGTATTTCCCAGGACTAAAGCCTTGGTGCCCCAAGCAAAGGGAAGCTAGACACTAAAATGTCAGCAGCTCTTTTGCCTGCCTGGTGCACATCAACACAAAGGAGAAAAAGGCTGTTTTACTTCCCATGGTAGCCTTGCAGCAGAGCTCCATGGGAGCCAGTGTAAGGTGTGGAGATGAGGGCTACAGCGCTCAGGCCTCCCAGAGTCACCTGTGTCTTAAAGGGTGTGGGATGAGCCCAAATTTGTGTGAGGTAGGGTGCTGATAGAGTGGCCTGGGCACTCAGGACTGTCCTTTGCTTGGAAAGAATGAAGCAGCCAGGCTGCAGCTGCCTTCGATATGGGCAGTGCATCTGTTCTTTACCTGAATCTGTTCTCTCCTGTGTGGAGACCTCATAGCAGCCTTCCAGTATCTGAAGGGGGGCTATAGGAATGCTGGGGAGGGGCTCTTCATTAGGGACTGTAGTGACAGGACAAGGGGTAATGGGTTAAAATTTAAACAGGGGAGGTTTAGATTGGATATAAGGAAGAAATTCTTTACTGTTAGGGTAGTGAGGTACTGGAATGGGTTGCCCAGGGAAGCTGTGAATGCTCCACCCCTGGCAGTGTTCAAGTCCAGGTTGGACAGAGCCTTGGGTGACATGGTTTAGTGTGAGGTGTCCCTGCCCATGGCAGGGGGGTTGGAACTAGATGATCTGAAGGTCTTTTCCAACCTTAACTACTCTATGATTCTATGAACACATCCCCCTGCCAGGAGACACTGCTTGCCTCTGAGTTTCCAGAAGCACTCTGAGTTCCCCCCTGAGGGCACCCTTGTGCAAGGTGCCACCCTGCTATTGCAGGTAATCTGGAACAGAAAGATTTGGAGATGGAGGAGTCTGGCCCAAGCTGTGGCTAAGCAGCGAGGGTAAGGAGTGACAGAGTTTAAGCAAAACCAAAAACAAAAGCCTCTCTCAATTTTCATATAACTGTTGACATATGGAAGCTTAGAGACAGTTTATTTAAAGTGACTCTGTTACCTATTAAATTGCAAAAGACTGAGTCCTTTGGAATTCATGAAGAACTCATGAATTCCATAACAGTTAACATTAAAAACGCAGCAATATGCTGAATGCTGATTACTGAGCTGTGTAAAAAAA
>NDXB01017369.1:101434-114324 GCA_002631895.1 Agapornis roseicollis | reverse complement strand
GGACAAACATAAAAAAAAAACAAAAAAAAACAAAAAAAAAAAAAAAAAAAAAAAAAAAAAGAACATGTGAGACAAAAAAAAGCTGTAAAACGAACACATAACCAAAACACAACAACAAGAATCCCAACCAAATAGGGATGGAAATGGAACAGAGCAATAAAAAGAAGAGAGAGAACTAGAAATTCATTCAATACACCATAAATATTTGCCAGAGGCAATCCTGAATCAAAAGAGCTGTTGATGTCCTCTAGATCTTTCTGATTTTTCCTTGGTTCAATCTCAGTATTTTCCAGGACCAGGGAAAGTAAGATCCTACAATGTTAGGGTGCATCCTGTGATCAGAGGAGATATCCCCATCATGCACACTACTGTCTGCTTACTTATATGCTACTAATTATACTTCCTTCCAATCAGCATTCAAATATAGCCATCCCAAAGGAAATGGTAGGTGGAGTAGCTTATTTCCCAGCACACTGTTTTTATACAACTGATTTCTTGTCTTATTTTCTTGTGCCTGTTCCTCAGGCTTCAGTGGAGTTCCCAGTCCTGGTCAACTGGACACTTCATTGTTCTCCATGACTTTTGCTGCCTTGTGTGGTCAGTTTTGAGCAACAGGCTGAACTCACTTCATGTTACTTCAGAAATAGTTTCTTATTCACAACTGCTCAGTTATTGTGTAAATACTATAAAGTGAAGAAAAACAGCCCTAACAGATCTAAGTATTCACAAGTTACAATTCAACATGCTCACAGTAGTAATAGGCCTGTAGAGTTTTAGAAGGAGCAGCCAGTGATACATTAATCAGTTCTACACTGTAGTTTGATACATGAATTATCAAGTAAATAAAACATATACTTGTATACCTTCAGTACCTGAAATGTGGGAGCTCTGAATCTGGGTACTCTCTTTATGGGCTATCTGCATTGATGTAATATCCAAAAGGCAGATCAGCTGCAACACTATGACCATATTTCGAGAGAAGAAGTTATTGTGACACAGAAGATCTCAAAGAATTAGACTGAGATGAGCACAGGAAATGTTAAAAGCTGTCTCTCCTAACTTGCAATATATATTTATGAAATGCACAATGCATTAGGTGATATGGGCTCCTATTTCATTAACTACACATTTTGAAATGAGATTTTTCTTTGTCTTTTAAATAGCTCTTGTAAGAATAAGGAATATCATTACATCAAAGGAACTATTCATATAACCCAAAAGATCTGACATAAGCCCTCAAATGCCAGGCAACCCGTAAAAGATATTAGAATTCTGTGTCTACTTCTAGCCATAATGCAAATCAGTAAGAAGTTCCAATAAAATGTCATCCTTTATGTTGTAATTCTGTGACAAAAGGACTTGAAGGCAGACAAAGTGAGTATGCTCAGGAGTTTTTTTACCTGTATTTTTCCTGAGTATGCTCAGAGTTTGATCACCTTTCACAATGGTAACTTTGTCACTGAAATATTTTTTTAAATGCCATGATTTGTTACCTCATAAGGCAGGGTTTGCTAAGCTAAGAAAGCTTGAGATTCGCTTTGCCACTGAAGATGGCTTTGGGATGTTCTGCCCTGTGGGAACCTTTCTCACCTCCTTGATGTTGTCAAACCCTCCTGCCACTATTACTTCTGCTGATGGGGGCAGTTTTGTACTCCTTACATTGCTAGTCAGCTCTTCTAGCAGGGGTATGGAGGTGGCATTGAGTTCAGCATGCAGTCATGTCTTTCTAGCCTCTGACTGTCTGTGTTAGGAGTCAAGGCTGTACTTATGTTAGCAATTTGGTTTGGAGCAGAAGTGTAACATTGAAGCAAATGTGTGAATTATCACTATTATTCACTGGTTAAAAAATCTTCACAGTTCTTAAAAAGGCAGAGCAAGAACAAGAAATATAAGGCTTCTATCCATACATAGCGGACAAGCAGACCAGAGCACACTGTACTTTTGATGCTCTTCTTTATTTCTTTATGTTTATTTACATGAACTTTTAATTCTATGAGAGAAAAGACTAATGTTGAATTCAGGAATTTTTCTATTCTTTTAAAATGGAGGAACACATACCACCTGTAATAGAAATTCTAATAAGCTAATAATAAGTTATTAGGATTTTTTCTAATCATCAGATTTTATGGCCTTGAGAGTTAAGTAATGAAGAAAGATCAATATAGAAAAGAAATCAATATGCCTTGCATGCACTCTTTCCTAAGTTTAGAACAAGCTCTCAGAACTGTCTGTAATTGCTCCACTGTAGCCATATATTTTGAAAGATGTGCAAAATCAGCCATGCAAAAAATGTTCTAAAAGCAAACATGAACATAAAATTCCACCCCTAAAAAAACACCACCAACAACAAAACCACCAACAACAACAGCAAAAAAAAACAACAAAAAACCCCACCACAAAAATCAATCCAACAAAACCATGCATTTGTTCCCTTGTTCAGTCAGAAAAAAAAGAGATTTGCGTATGGTGTCCAACAGAGATGATTCAGGGACTAGTGATGAAAATTACCACAGATACAAAAAGACTTCCATATGAAGAGATAGTGAAAATCTTGAAGCTGCTTAGTCTGGCAGTTAAACAAATAAGATGGAGCATCATAAAGGTATACTGAGTAATGAGTAATATAGAGGAGGCAATTTGGGAACTCCTAATTACCTTTTCTTTACAGCATATAACTAACTGTTAAAAGGGGATATGTTTTTACCCAAAAGCACAGTTAAATGTGAAATTTGTTGCCACTAGCTATCACTGAGGCCAACAGTCTAGTGAAAATTGCTAAAAGGTTAGAAATGTATATGTACATTGAAAATATCTATTGTTACACTGGGTCATCTTAAAAATGCAATATCATTAAGACGTATTTTTCCAAGAGGAAGCCAAATCTAACATGCTTTTGACATCCAGTTTCTTCCACTGCTGTATGTTAGAGTGCTTTTGCACGTCCTCTGAAACCTCCATTACAGCCACTGACATAGACAGGAGCCTAAGAGGGGTATCAGTACTGTGCACTGGCTTAGCAGCATCTTTGTATCTCTATAAAATGTAATTAAATCAGGGCTGCAGGGACAAGAAGCCACCCCTGCCCGAACACAGGACCAATTATACCTCCAGTTCAGCCTGGTTAAAAGGAATGGAGGTATGAGAGCCTCCTCCTGCAACCTGCTGCAATGCTTGTTAAGCCTTGTTCTTGTAAAGTCTCCCCTGCCTGACTCAAACCCTCCTCGCTGTCAGAAAGGCCTCCTGCATCAGCTGCCCACTGTGGGTAGACAGCGGATTGTGCCTTTTTTCTTCACAACATACTTTTATGTGTTTGATGACTGTTACGATGCTGCCTTTTTAGTTCTTTCTTCTTCAGGCTAATTAACTGCAGAATTTCCTCTGAAGTTGTGTTTTCCAGACCTTTAATCTGCCTCGGTGCCTGCTTTTGCCCTTTCTTCAGTTGAGCTATACACTCACTGTGTTGAAGCACAGTGTCCATACTGGAGTGCAACCCTATGTGAATTCTTCTTAGTGCCAAGTGTAAAGAGAAAGGCTGTTTCAGATGTCTTGCTTTTCTCCTGTTCGTACATCCCACTATGGTATTCTCTTTTCTTGTACCTGCAGGACATTTTTGGGTCTTGTTCAGGGTGTGAGCCTTTACAACCCTAGAACTGCAAGTTGTAAATTATTTCCTCCTGGACATGTACAGCTGATTAACCCAAAGAAAGTATATACCTTACTTACCCGTTCTCAAATTATGTCTGGTGTAAAATAAGAAATGGGATACCCATGAATTTTGTAATGTACCATGTGAACAGGATAATATGGAGAGGATAATGGGTCACTTAAAGAGAACTTGTTCAATCATTTGCTAAGTATAATTTAACTTTCATTATTTATTACAGTAGCAAATCATCTACTCACAACATCCTATGCTGAAGTCTGAATTCTTTATGACTGAGAATCTTATTACAACAGTTAGCAGTACTGAAAAATTTGGTTGTGTGTGGATTTGCAAAACAGAAACCCTTTTGCAGTTTTCACAGAATTCAACAATAGTCTTATAGAAATATGTGATCTGATTGGTTAACTTCCTTCAGGAGCTGATGATTATTGATCTCCTAGGAAAGGTAAAATACAGAAATGTATCAAATCATTGAGTGTTTTGACCCAAATTTGAGCAAAACTTTTGTCACTGATATTACAGTCTTATGTAGAACAATAAATGGAAATTCGCAGATGTGTTAATCTCATGGTAGGTGCTTAAGATGAAAAGCCAAATGTTAAAGATGTAATGAAAGGACTGTCAAGAGAATAATTCGGTAGTTATTATTTTAATGTCTTGAACTACAATTTTCAGAAGTTACACTATTCATTCTTTAGTAATTTACAAATTTGATTATTTTTACTAGTCCTATAGATAGTTTTCAGTTATCTGTAAAGAACTGATGCCAAATTGCACCTTTTCTTTCCAAATGACACAACTGTGTAAGCTATGAAGACTGTGAGACTTTTTAGGTGGATATGAAGGCAAAATTCTTGTATAAGCACTGCTGTATGCACATTGAACTGCCTGCATAATTATCTTTCATTTTCCTTTTTATGTGGAAGTTTCTATACTGACATGCTGACAGGACATTTCCAGCCTGTTAGGTATAATGTTCTCTAAGCCCAATGAAGAGACAAGCCCAAAGACTCCTCAGTGGGTTCAGAGCTTTCAGCCTGCTAACTAGCTCTCAGGACCCCACAAAAACTTCCAGCTGCATGCCTTTGCTTCTCAGGTCATTTTCTGTCTCCAGCCCAGAAGGAAAAACAGGAGCTCCTGCCTTCTACCTCCTGCCTCTCATCATGGGTAGGGGTGAAGCAACTGGAGCTGTGCAGCTATTCCCTGGCCATGAAAAGATAGGAAGCCAGCCTCCCTCAGGCTGGATTAGTTTACTTCTCCCAGAAGAAAAATGGAGAGCCAAAGAGTAGCTGTGCCTCTTTCTGAATCATCCACTTGTTCATCTGTTCTTATATCCATACAGAAATCATGCCTATTCTCAGTATGGGCAGATGGCTACATTTCTGTTTAGGTTTTAAACTGGGTGAAAAATTTTATCATGTCTTAAAATTTGAGCCCGTACTTGGCAGGGTATGTTTCTGCTGCCATTCATAGCCTGGGATTGTGCTCAGCAGTGGGGAGAGGGGGTGTGACTAGACAGAGATGTTCTTCTTTTTGTTTGCTTTATTCTCAGTCTCTGCTAATCTAGTGACATTGATCTGCTGCTATTAATAAAAGCAACTATTTACCTCACTCATCTTCAGACTAAATATTCTTGCAAACAAAGCACTGCTGTTTGCTTTATTTTCTATTAAAGCATTTTCCCTCTCTGTACTCCCACTCACAGACAGACAAAAGCTGTTAACTTACCACAGCTATCTGATCACAGTCAGGACCTTTCAACTTCATCTTACTTAATGGATCTTTAAGTACAGGAAAATGTTGTTATTTATTCAAAGTGAGTCAAGTCTTTTGCTTTGAACATAAAGGTTTTTTCTAATTCTGCAATTCCTTATTTGTTTACTTAAAGTTCAGAAGAAGAAAAACAAATCTAACCTTTTCTTTCCTTTGTATTTAAAGCATTACAACTTGCAGAACATAAATCCCTGCAAAACCAGTCCTGGCATATTACTTAGGTTTATTATTAGTTGCGTGCTAGTCCTCCACTTAAAGAAAATGCCTGTGATTCACTGGATTAGACAGGCCTTCAGAGGTCCTGGCTGTTAAGAGTCTCTCTAGTTTTCCCTTCAGGCAGAAAAAAGATGGGCAGGTGCCAGCATTGAAATATCAACTCCAGATAAATAGCAGTGGTGTCTACCTCTCTGGTTGCCTGCTATCCAGGGTGCTGACAACATTTGTGTATACTTATCTTCAGAGCCTCATTAGGAATATGGATGATGCCCTTTTACCCGTATTTCTTGCCCTTGTATCAGTAGCAAATGTTAGCAAAATAAGCACCTGGAAAACAAGGTGGCTTATTTCTCTAATGCCTTCCGTGGCCATGATTTGCTCTTATCTTCAGGCTGTGTATGATTGTCTGAATACATAGGAACAGATGATAATTGCTCACAAATCACTTTCCTTGGTTACTCCCAGAAGCTATCATGGGAAGAACCGGGCAATACATTTTAATCCATAGCTCCTTTAAAATCCTTCTTGACCTTTTGTATGAGAAAAGGGCTCATGAACATTTGGAGTAAAGATCCCAAATTATCATTCGAAGAGGCTGATGGTCCTCTGTCAGGGAGCCCTCTTCCACTGGAAGTGAAGCATCTAATACGGCACTCAGTAGCCAAAAGCAGGGGAGGAGGAGAAATTTTTTTCCATTTGTCCGTAACTTCACTCTGAAAAATTACTGCATAAAAAGGGCATCTTGCTCAGGGGTCCAACAAAACTCTTTGAGTTTCTCTGCTGCTTTTTCCTTTAGCTAGCCCTGCAGACTTGATGAAGGTGGGCAGACAGAAGCTGAGGTTTCTATTCCATCGTATGCATCATCTTCACAAGTGTTTACAGACAGCTAATTAGTCACAGCCTGCCTAATTGCAGTGAGGCCAAAAGAACTGCATGAAGTTCAACAGTGACACAGTTTGGCAAATTAGCCGTTCATACTTGATAGCTGTGTAAGAGATATTGCTGGTCGAGATCTACACATGATTTGCAAGGTCTGCAGTAGGGAAACAAATATGCACTTTACTCTCAAGCTGAATGTATTTTATGCAGAAAATCAGCATGAAGTAACAAATATAGACACCCAAGATGTGATTTTTGCTGTAGCAGAACTTCCTAGGATAACACTGAGTTTTAACACTCCCGATTATGCTAACAGGACATAGAGGTCTTTGAGGTCTTCACATGTAAATGTCTTTTTACTTTTTTTTTTTTACTGAATTTAATCATGGAGTTATATCTACCATAGTATACATAGGCTTAATGTTTAATTCACTAGGTCCTCAAGGAAATCTGCAGGTTCTGCACAAAGCCATGAAAATCTGCCTTTTCCATGGAAACACCCTATTGTCAGGCCTACCTCAACGCCTCTCTGCAGCTAATGTCTCTTGATTAGAGGAAAACAATATTAGACTTCAGCTGTGATGTGGCTTTTCAAAGCTCTTCACTTTGGCAATTCAGAATAATATTAAAATGTGCAACCCCTGGTAGCTGAGACCAGAATTAAGGGCAGACCAGCAAAGTAAAGGCAACTTGGGAATGACAATAGTAATTACTTATCCTCCCACTTCCCTGGTACATGAACTATTGAATGTCCAGCAGTGGCACAGGCAGGATACTGAAGAGGGAACAGAACACATTCGGGCAAAAGCAAAACAGATCTATTTCAATAAACGTAAGCTGCCACTTCAGGCCAAAGCTAAGGACCAGAAATAGCACTTGGTGTCCTTGTTCTTACACAGGATGTGTGCCAGAATGGTCCCTGGCACCTGCCCATTTTGTCTGCACTTCAGGACTCAGCTCAGCTCAGGAGGGATGTGGCTGCACCTGCACCTTCACTCCTCTCCGAGCTTTCAGCTGGGTCCTGGAAGAGTCAAGAGCACCTCAGGTATCTGTAGGGCTCTACTCTGCTGAAGTTGCACACCAGGATGTTGGGGGAAAAGGGAGGCTGCTGAAAAGACCCAGACTAACACAGAGGCAGGCAGTGATGTTAAAAAAAAACATGGATAAAACAATCCAAGTGAATAGGAGAAATAAAGACAAAGGAACTGGTCACTGGCTACCTCAGACGTGTTTCTCATTTTGCCAATGCCTCCTTGCATGTGCAGTCTACTGAAACTCATTTGCAGCTGTGTCCCTTCCCAGATACACCACAGCCAAACCTCTTTAAGGCTGAATCACTCTGTACGATTCAGAAAAAAATGAATGAGTAGAGTGTCCTCCATCACTCCTTTGCTGTAAAAAAAACCACCTACAATGACTTCAGTCTTGTGACAGTCATTCCTTCCTCAGCTGGCTCCTCTGGGTTCCTTTCTCACCCATTTCTGTTTCTCTTTCTGCTTCTTTTATATGATACTTTTGATAGAGGCCATGAAAAAGAAAGGCAATAAATACTGTGTGTTCAACCATTGCCAGAAGTTGGAGTCACTTTACAGAGACAGAAGGATCCAGGGTTTACTGTGCAATCCCAAACGTGAAAACTGAAACAGGTCATTGTGGGGCTCAGATCACAAGCTGTATTGCTACAAGGTTGTTCTGGTTTTCTGTCCTGTCAGTCAAAAGAAATTATTATTATATTATCGTTAATTTAAAATAATAATAAAAAAGCCAAACAGCAACATACAAACATTATGTAATGTCTTAATAATCCAGTGTGCTGGATTGGAAGCAAATTCATTTCATTGTTCAGAACCAATTTATGATAGTCTTAAATAAGCTTTCTCTAACAGGTGTTGCTGTTATAAATTGCATGCCTCAGTTTACTTGCTAAGGAGTACAATTAAGCCAACACAAAGCCAGTTATGACTCACATATAATGAAATGAAATGAAAAAAGTATCATCATCATTAAACAGCAAATAAAGCTGTTGATTCTTCGCATTATGCTGTCAGGTTTAATTCGGTTGCATTTTTTTCTCCTGTGAGTCCTTAATGATGCAGTTCATGCTGAATTCTCATTTTAAGGCACAGAATGGAATGATGCCTTACCTTCTTCCCTTAGCATCTAAAACACAAGCCTGCTGATCCCCAGTGTGTCTTTGTTGGACTTAATTAAAGCCAAACATTCACAGCTTCTGATAAAGGCAAGTATTTCAGTCCTGAGACTGGGGGTGGCAAGACCACGGACCAGCTTTGTGCACAATGTGAATGCTGTTAGGCTGCGGCTGACTCTTTTTGCCCATCTCCAGCTGAATGCACTAACAGCACCTTCCGTTTATCTTGCAAAGAAAAACCAGGCTGCTAACAAATGGCCTATAGAGCTGGAGCAAAGGAGAGGAGGGCAAAGACAAATGCTGTAGCAGTCAAAATGTGCAAGAAAAATCCTGAATGACTTTGTGGTCTGGTCAAAAGCGAAATGGGGAGTAGGGCATAAAGGAGGGAGAGGTGGGTGAGGGAGAGGGGCATTACCTCTGAGTCCTTTGTATCAGTAGCAGGTACAGAAAAGCATTGAAAGTGACTACATGAATGCTGGGAGTCATTCATTACAGGACATGCTGTGCCCCAGATGTACTGTTGGCATGGGTTGGGCTGCTAGTTGCCTAAAATGGCAGGGACATATTGTACCATTTCTGGTAAATAGAACTATCTGAATAGTAGGAATAGAGGGGGAGTTTTTGTTGATTTTTTTTAAAACAACCACCATAGAGATCAGCTGAATAGCATATTCACTGGGTATTGTTTAAGCAGCACTTTTCCCTGCTTGTGGTGGTTTTGCAATACATGTATTCGTGCTGAGGTCTACCTTATTCTTTAAGCTATTCATAAAGTACTTTCTTAATATGCATCAATGGCAAATTTGGCCCTGGCTGAATAGCTGTGTTAGAAACAGTCTAGACTGATGCTTTTTTTGACACTTCTGACTTTCTGATGAATATGGCCTGCGACTTATAGACCAGTTCTGCCCTCTTGCTTCAGACCTTCCAAAGTGATCTCCCTTGGCTCCAGCTATCATAGCACAGACCTCAGTGGGACTGCTTGTTGACTTCACTCCCACTCGCTACAAGTCAGGATGTCAGAGTGCGTGGCAGACAGCAAACACTGATTAATTTAAAGGTGATGTGTCTGAGTGATGCTCCTTTTCTGCCCAGATTCACAGGGGCTTCCAACACATTTATGAGAGTACGCAAGTCCCCTTCACAAGAACTGGTGAATCATTTTTCTGCTCCTCCAGATAAGTATGTCATAAAAGGAAGAGATTAGAATAAATCCTCTGGCATAAGTTTGAGCAAACTGTACCTGCCAACATCTTAATTAAAGACAGAAGGTATCAGATCAAGTGAATTTGTGAAAATATGGACTGTGGGCAAAAAATGTCAGGAAAGAACCTCATGATGTTTGCTTCCTTATGAGGTCCTAGGCTCTGTGCTTCTCATGTTCTTTGCAACATCTGCTTAGACCATGGAAAAATATACCTTCCCTTCTTCTAATCCACTTCTTTATTTCTCACAAATATGAGATGCTTATAATGTTAAGAATGTTGATGTTGAAGTACTGTTGTCACTTGGGGTGTTTTTTAGCAGAGTATTTCAACTCCTGGAAAAGCTACAATCATCTGCTACAGAGGTTTAATTTTTTCATGCCCTACATCACCTGAGGTAGAGAACCTCAAAGTGAACCTTCTATACCCACAACAGAGCTTGGAGTATTGTCTGATAAAACAAATTGCAGAGGAAATGTTAAGGTTGGTTGAGACTTTTTCAGTCTTGTGAGGACACCACCTCTAACAAAACTAAGTTTCAGCCTCAGCTTCATAATGATCTGAGGTTACTTTTCCCTGAAAAGATGAATATTGATATTTGTTATCAAATGTCATCACTGCTGTTTTAAGCTTCACCAAGAGGCTGAAAGAACATGGTGTAAAGTGCTTCTAAATTTCATTTCATATCCTGTACAGATCTGTGTGGGCATTGTGGAGCCTACCTCCATTCTCCAAACATATTTTTTAGTCTATCATGCTGAAAAATGCATAACAGAAAAGAAATACTGATTTGGGATCTCTCTTTTGAATGAAGGAATTTTAGATCAGTGTAGGCTTAACTTTCCTGCAGGATGATAATAATGCAGCAGAATTTGATGAAATTAATACAAGTGGATCCATTACCTCAGTGATTTCCTGAAAATGCATGCAGATATATTTAAGTTCATATTCCTCTTCTATATGGGCAGTATATTTCTTACTCTGTAGATAGTTCCTTGAACGTTTGTGAGAAAAAGAGAAAACAGCTGTAAGAAAAAGAAAAAACACCTTGCTGTTTTAAACTGCTTTAGAGCTTTAAGGTGTCTCCTTTCACTTGTTACAGTTTCCTTTTCTCAAAATTTAATCTTCCTCCCTTCTCACCTATTTTTTTTCTGTTGCAATATGCTACATGCTGAATTAACCAGAAGCAATTATTTGCAAACTTAAAGGAGCATTTCCCTAAGTAGGTTGGTTTGCAGCTTGTTTACTGCTGTTTGCAGCTGTTTCAGATGATCGTTCCCCATCATATGTCAGTGGAGTGAGATGGTCCTCTGAGAGGTGGAGCACCCCAAATTCCCAGCCCCATTGGAGAAGCCTTCACCCACCATGGTTGCAGAGGGTTCTCAGCTATTTCTGAGGCAAAGCCTCCAGGCAATAGCACTAGAAGCAGCAAATTGGTTTGTTGGGTTTTTGAATTTTTCCATCTGATTCTCCAACTCAGTGAATCATTAATATAGTTTAGAATGGAAATGAAAATGCCACAAAAGAGCATCTCGTTGCAGGATGTCTGTAAAGATATATAAAAGGATCTTTTCACGAGTAATTATTCAAACCACTTCATATAACTGTCACCATTAAAAGGTCACTAACTTTTACCACACAGGGATTGCTGAAGATGCAGTCTTGGTGCCACCTTCTAAAGTTAGGGAAGTACTCTAGCATCACTCATGGTCACCTTTGATGCTGCCTGGTTTTGTCTTCCCCTAACTTAGCTTAACTCAACTGGATTCAACTGAACTCATCTTTATTATGTTAGTAGAGAGGATTAAGGTGACCGCTGTGACTGCCAGTGTACAACTTCGTAACAAATAGCAGTTCTTTCCCTGAAGAACTTTCACTCACAAAATGATAGACCATATCTCAGGCACATAGTCTTTTTACTGGTAATAATTTCAATTACAACCTACAATGTTCTTGCTATATTTCATTTCAGATTTTAATTGCATACTATCATTCTAGTTCCAAATTAAGATCCCAGTGCATATTTTAAACTGTCTGTAAATACACATTAAAAAGATTACATCCATTACACAACCATGCAAGCAGCATATATGTGGCACATTAAAGAAGGAGATATTCTTGAAGAGCTTGCTCTCAACCCAAATGCATGCATATACAAAGTTTCTGTGGAAAATAAGTCCTTTGGGTATATCTCACATAATCCTTTTCCTTATACAGTATAACATCTTCTCTGTCAAATAGGGTTGAAATTGGATAAATGGATTCCAATTTTATTAGATGAGGACTGGCAGGCAGAAGGAAACTACTGTAAACACATTTCTTTGGGAAATCCAGCTAAAAATCCTTTATTCTCAAGGCTGGTGGTGCATGTGATATTACTCTCAGCAATATACTATGCAGCTGTATTTTGAACCTGCAAAAATGTCTGGCTACAGTGATGCTGTCATTCAGAGGCTGCTCTCCTGCTGGCTGTCTAAGTCCTGGGCATCCTGAACATCTGCAGAGCCTAGAAAACTTGTATATGGGCACAATAGGTCCCAGCAAACATTGAATGCCATCCTTGCAGTCAGACATCAGTGCCCCCATTGTGTGTAAGACAAGTGAACTCTGAGACTCACAAAAGACAAAAGAAAGGAATGCTTATGTCTGCACTGAAGAGGCTGGAGTGCAGAAGGTTTGGGAGTCCAGAGGAAGGTACAAAAACGCTGCATAGAAACCTTGTCTTGCTTGGAGTGAGAAATCAAGGTAGTTGCAAGAGTCCACCTTAGTGAGATGGTAGGCAGGGCTGAAGTAGCCCCAGGGCTTCCTTCTTTCCTTGGTCAAAGGGAAAAATTTTCCATATGGCTAGCTCTTCAGGACAGCAACTTTGCGCTTGCACAGACCAGAATGAGGTGTCTCTAGTGTTTCCAAGACTGCCTGAGAAACCTGCCTTTAACTTTTTCTTATTCTTATTTTATCCTGCCCACTTCTCCAATAGCCAACAAAAAAAAAAAAAAGGAAAAAA
>NDXB01017369.1:77620-101370 GCA_002631895.1 Agapornis roseicollis | reverse complement strand
ATTTTTATTCCCCCCCCCTTCTCAAAAAAAAAAAAAAAAAAAAAAAAAGGAAAAAAAAAAAAAAAGAAAGAAAAAGGTAATGCTTGAAGATTTGAAGATTTCATTTACAATGGGAGGCCTGGAGGAAAGATTTTGTTTTAACTGGAAATTGCTTCTGCGAATGCATGTTGTACTATGGGAAAATTATGTTTTTAATCACATTAACTAGAGAGTAAAATGTTCTAAGATGCATGCTTTTTCACAATGAAGTTGTCTGCTAGTGTACCACCCCAAGCATGTCACAGTGATCAGTTAATGTGTCTTTGGATACTTTATTTGGGAGCTGCCAGTGCTGAGGGCCCTTAAATAAGTGCACAGTTATTAATCCAGATATCTAAATCCAGGCAGCTTTTAATATGTTGTTCTAGTGGTTGTGCTCAAGTTTCAGTAGCATTGGAGATGGGGTTTTTGGTAATATGTTTCAGAATGTAGAAATTAGTGCAGCCTTCCTTATTAGTGATTGATTATTCCATATGGGGAACTCTTGTGGAATGGGCCTTTCTCCTGCACCAGTAATAGGTGGCTGATTGGTACTGATTTAATGATGTGTAGCATCTCATCTTCTGATGAGTCTGGAGCTCACAAGAAGTGCCAGGGATGTGCCTTTTGAGAGGCTGGCATGGGCTGCATATTTCATGTATTGCTGGAGAGTGCAGGCAGACTGTGTAGTCATCAAACACCCAAAGATGTACATATCTATGATTTTCCTGTGTAACAAAAATCCTGTCATCTGTTGACATAAAAGACATGAGATAACAGCTCCGCAACCCTGTACTGTTCTTCAGTCTGGGCAGATGAGAGAAATCTAAATAATTGAACATGAACTCCTATGATTTTCTTCATGTTAATGCAGTGCCACATCTAAAACATAAAATGGTTTTGAACTTAACCACACTCATCTCCTGCTTGCAGTGATCACTGTGTTTTCTAGTCAACTGTAAATGAAAAGGCCAGCAAGGTAAATGTTGGATTTATACATGGTACGTAAGGTTTCCCTGCTGGCCGACAGCAGCTTCCTGCTCTGCCTTTTCTGCCACGTGTGTTTGGGAAACTGCCTTTTCTTCTTTGATACAAAGATGTTAGGGTAAAAAAATATATCCTAAATATATATATGACTTATAAAATATCCTAAAAATATATACCCATGTACATCTAGGTACGCAAGCATATATGTGCATATACACAAACACATTTCCAACTAGCAACAGGGTCACATCCAACACGCTTTCTCAACTCACTGCTGACAGCCTGTAACCCATCATTTCTCTCCAACCTTGGATTTTTGCAAGCATGCAAAGGAAAAAACAATCCAGCATTAATAAATCCCTTTCACTGAGTGGAAAGCTCCTAACTGCTTCCCATTTGAAACTGGGAATGGGCATTTAGTCTGTTGTGATTACCACTGCAGAATGTTCCTTTTTACAACTTAATCTTATTTCCTTTTAATAGTGTCTGTTAGTAGAATTTTGAAAAAACAACAAAACAGCAGAATGCTCACCAACACATTCAAAACAACCTAAACCCAGTGCTTTTTTATTGCTATCTCTATTTAAAATTACTGCAGTTTGTATTGCATTTACCTGAGATTCACAACATCATTTCCAACTTACTGTCTGATTTTGAGTACTTTTTTTCTTTAAAGCTTTATTTGTTACTGCATTTTTCTATAATTATACCATGATCACTCCTAAGTGCACAGTTTACATTGAACAGAGTCATTAAGTGTTACTGCTGGTAGTTGACTGTTTCACACAGTTGTATAGAGATCTTTATACTTAGAACCAAAGCAGCTTTATAGGGAAAAAATATATTTAGCTGCAAGAATTTCCAGTCACTATTTTTGTTGACGTCAGTAGTTAATCAGGCTGGACAGCCTATAGGGGAATTGTGAATCCAGGGTGAAGCAGTTCTGTGCTCAGCAGCTATCTCAGCATCCTTGCTGTGCATATCTTGATGTGCTTTAGTGACTGGCTTTGAATTGTGCTCTGTCTGATGCAAAGACTTCATGGTGCACTATAAGCTATCAACAATGCATATTTTTGATCTCTTTGTTGCTTCCTTCTCTAAACTCTTCCCTAGATGAGGAAGGGATTTTATATTCATAAAAATTGATCTTGATCCCATTTTTTTAGTGAATTTGATTTCTGTGCCAAATTTATATGAAAAACTACAGCTCTTGAATATGTTTACTGCTCAATGGGGTACACTATAGTTTGAGGAGAACATTAGTATGTGTAATACTACTAGTGTTGAATAATTAACATACAGTTATAACACCTTTCATCTTTATGGGTTTTATATGTGCAAGAATCATTTCATTTTTCCCCAGATGACATCTGGGATAAAGGCAAGCAGCATTGAAAGAGGATGTAAACTCTCAAATAGTCCAAGGTAGGAACCACAGATGACTGCTGCACACAGATGAAACGATAGAGAAAACTTAGGCAGAAAGTATTAGCAGGAATCAAACATCTAGTGGTGAAACTTTGTACAGTGCCTTACACATGTTATTAACTGAATTGGAATTTGGAAAAGACACAGCAGACTTCACTGCCCTGGTTGAAAGGACTGCTGCATCTTTTAACAGCCTCATATAAGCCAGAACTCATTTTAATGTCCTGTTCAGAAGAAAGAGCATGCCATCTGCAGAAGTATCTGTGGCAAGTGTGCAATCCTCAGGGATTTCCCACTCTTGACATTTTCCAGCCCTTTCCTAGCTTTTAAAAGCCCCATAAATCATAATGAGAAGTGACATGAGTGCTTAAAAGCTACTGAAGGATGCATCAAGGAAGGGAGGGTCTATTTGTACTTGATAGTTAAAGGTTTGCTGAATCAAGAAAAAAATTCTTATGAGTGTATGAAGAGAAAACCTGAGCAGCCACAGTGGCCTTTGGAGAGCTCAGACCTCTAATTATGAGGTTAGCAGCCACAAAGCTTGTCAAGATCAGCTCAGTATCATTTCTGACTCAGTTCATCTAACAGCAAAACAGGCGGTCCTCAACAGACAGGAGAAGGGATTAAGTTGTCCTATCAGCGGAAAGCCAAGCCTCTTTGGCCTGATGCTCAAAAATTATTAATTTAGAGCTGCAGAGGAGAAGGAAATTTTGAAATCATTTGTAGACCAAAGCGCTGATAAATTAAGTAGCTGCATGGAGCAGTGAACTGCGATAAACAACACAGTCACAGGAGCAAGATTGCTCCCACCCTTAGGTACCACTTGCTCTTTTACTGAAGACTGGGGCTCTCCATCCAGTCAGGATCTCTTGCTCCAGTCCAAATGGAGGTCCCTTTTCCTGTGCATTCACCATTACCTCCAGTTTTTGAAGGGAGACACAGTGCAAGAAATTATCTGAATCAAGGGAAGAAGGGGTGAGCGAGGCACTGGCACCTCTGGTCTGGCTGGCAATGTTGCCTCATATCTGAGGCACCCTGCACCTCCTCCCAGGACTGCCAGGATGGAAGAAGCCTTTGGCCAGGAAGCCCTCCAATAGGATTGTCCATCTCCAAGGATGGAGAGCAGCAGGGAAGCCACCACCCCACCAGCACAAACCTGCTTTTTGCTACTCAACTGCTGCACTCATTATGAATGCAGCAAGGATTTTTAAGCCACAGTGAGATGATAAAGGACCAACAGACATCAATTCTACCATGACTGGTTTGGGAAAGTTTTGTTCTCTGTCCAGCCACGTGTCTGCCTGGCAAGGCATCCTGCACCTTTTGAAGTGGCTGGTTTTGTTCCTGTTCAGAATAGCATGCCAGGCAGATTCAGTGCCACAACGAGCAGTCAGTCCTCTCTTCCTGCATTTCTGAAGGGAGGTCACCAGTGGGCAAGCAGATGGGAGCTAATACCTCCTGTGAGCGATGTCTCTTCTTCCCTTTGTATTGGCAAACTCTTCAGATGTCATCTGTAACTTCGTCTGATGTGCAACTCCTATCTTTATATTTCTTCAAAAATTTATTTTCTATTTTTGCATTTCTCTATTTATAAAAAGAAAGAACCATTTTATTCCATATTCAGATTTCTCCAGCGTGGCAATCTAGCCTGTTTACAGACGTGGAATTCCCCTTTACTGACTCCTCCTAAGAAAGGAAGGTTTCTAGACAATAAATAATGACTGAAATAGATTGTATTTTCTTTGCTGAAGAGTAGGTTTTATTGACTTTGCTGTGGTTTTAAGTTGGAAACAGAGAAGCTGAGTTCTGTCTGGGCTCTAAAAATACCTTTTTTGAACATGATCATTTATCCTTTGGACAAATGGGTGACTAGCCCATACATGCTCTGATCAAAAATAATAACTAGTAATGAGAATGTATGGAACTAAAATATGGTAGAGTATCTGAAGTGCATGCTTCTGAAAAAGGTGAATTCACAGGCTTACGACTATAAAAATGTCAATTCAGAATGGATTTGCCATTCCAATTTTGCTGACTGTTCACAATTTTTAGAACTGAAGATCAGACTGCAAAACTTGCACTTTGCTAATATTTTTCTTGAGTACCTAATGGAAAAAATATTATGACTTTTGCATAGCTTCCTCTAGAGACATTTTAAAATGATCTAAAATTATACATTCTTTTTAGGTAATTAATTTAGCTGTGGGCTGTTTAAGAAACAATTACTTATTTAAGATTCAGAAGTTAGAGAAGTTATTGAGGTCAAAGTGGAGCTCTCAGGATTGACATTACAAATTTAAAATGTGACCTTGCATTTTAATTTTTTTCAATTAATCTGTTTTTTCTCCACTGCTTTCACCTATTTTACTATGTTTTTGCTTTTTGTGTGTGATGTTAAAATTAACTCATCTCTATAAAAGACAAAAGTAAGATCCTTGTACTTTATTGTGGTAGGCAAACATTCTGTCCCAAATTCTATACCAGGTATTCTACAACTCAACATTGGCATGGCCTCACCTGCAGTGCAGTGTGCAGTTTCAGGTTCCACAATTTAAGGATCTAAAAATATTAGAACGTGTCCAAAGGAAGGCAACAAAGATGGTTAATGGACTTATGATGAGTGGCTGAGGATACTAGGTTTGTTCACTTGGAGAAGACTGGGGGTAACCTCATTGTTGTCTAGAGCTTCCTCATGAGAGTGACTTCTGCTCTCTAGTGGGTCGAGATAGGACGTGAGTGTGACTTTCTGGTAGATGTTGCATCCAGTTCCAATAACCTGAAATTACATCCTCTGTTCTTCATTAATGACCGTATCACAATTTTCTTCTTGGTTTTCTGACACAAAGTGGGAGCATGAGAGCTGGAGAGTAAAACAGAAGGACAGCACTAAGTACTGCTGGACTTTTTCACGATTAGTTTCTCACTGACTGTGAGAAAGGAGGCTGGAAGAGAGTGTCAGAGGTAAAGTGGTAGTTGAGAGCATAGTTTACAGTGAATGATGTCTTTTTTAGAGTTTGACTTAAAACAGTATGTTGAAAGGTATTTGACATATTCTCGTTTTGTAACAGTAATCATTCCGGTCAAGAGAAGATCCTAATGTTTCCCATTGGCATTCAGCAGCCCTAAGAATGAAGGGTCCCTTTCAAATCTGATGGTTCACGTTTCTGTCTGTCAGACACTGTCAAAGAATTAATTTCCTTTGCATGGTTTTGAGTCTTGTCTTTGCCTGGAGAAAGCACTTTGAACTCACTTTATCTCATCTGCAAAGGAAGATGACAGCTCTTTTCTATAAAAAATATGTGTCAGATTACTATATTATCTCTTAATACATTCCTTTCAGCCCCAGACTGCCAGATAGTCACCACGGATACAGGGCAGAACTCCAGACTCCATTGGTCTGTCAAGGGTTAAGACTATGTGATACTCACCCATAGAGTAAAGCACAAGATGGACATGTTGTGGACAAGGAGAGAAGGAGCTGTGAATGGGGGAGGGGTATACCTGAAATTCGTTGTACACTTCATTTCTATTTTTTAAAATATGCCTCATCTGTCCTTTTTACACACTATAGTCCACTCTACTTTTCTGGGCTGCCGAGTCCACTCCGGTATAGAATCATAGAATCATTTAGGTTGGAAAAATCCTGTAAGAGCGAGTCCAACTATTTTCCTAACACTGCCAAGTCCACTGCTAAACCATGTCCCTAAGAGCCACATCTATGAATGTTATCTGAAATACTCCTTTATCCATCTCCACCTATGGTGATGGTGGCAATGGTGACTAGATGGGCTGCTCTTAACCTCTCTACTCGTTTTTTATTCTTTGTCAGATTAGAAGGATTGGTCAAGCAGCACATCATCACCTCACTTTGTAAAGCGGTAACCTGCCACTGCTGTCTACAACATGACTTCACACATGCTGTATCCAATCTATTTCTACGCTGCATTGTCACCAGTTAAAATTGGTCTTGTTCCTCCATTTTCAAGCTGAAAAGAAAGAGGAACAGATAAGCCCCAGTTTAATTTGTTCTGGCAATTATTGGAAATCTCCCACAGAGAGAAGAGCCCTTGCCTATCGGTGCGGAATGACATACAGCCATATGGGCCCAGACAAAGGGAGACCCTGCTTTTCTGCAAGTCTATTCAGGCATGTATAGACATATTGGCTGAGGTACCAGCCCATTCGCATCTTAATGGGGAAAAAAGAGAGACGAGGACCTTAAAAAAAAAAAAATAAAGAAGAAAAAGAAAGAAAAGAATAAAAACTATTAACTGTGAACTGGCCTTGGAGGCTTGAAAATAAACTGNGGGACCAGGCCAATCGAAACATAAAGGGGAAAAAAGAGAGAAGAGGAACCTAAAAAAAAAAAAATAAAGAAGAAAAAGAAAGAAAAGAATAAAAACTATTAACTGTGAACTGGCCTTGGAGGCTTGAAAATAAACTGTACTTGTGAAGAGTGGGAATGGAAACTCTTTTGACTATCTAGTCCAGCAGATAACTACACTGCTTCTATATGTGTTTTAAAAGTATCAGAATAATTCTGCCATTACAGATAAAGGTTACTGTAAGATTTGGAAATGCAAATTGAAGATAAGTGTGTTTTGGAGATGAGGTACAAGCTAAGCTTCTTTTTTTCCCCCTCTTTCTGTCCCTCTCTTCCTCTATTTCTGCAAATCAGGATTCAACATTAATTCAACCCAAATGAAACTGCTAGGATAAAACACCTCTGAGAAGCATTTTAAAATATAATTTCCTGCAAAATGGGTGTGTAAGTTTATTAAAAACACCAAAGTGCTAGTCAAAAGGTGAAAAAATATATTACATGATTATGGAGGAAGAAAGAGGTTATTTAAGAAATAGCTGAAATGGCAGTTCTTTTTAAATTGTCATGTGGATGCTTTTAAAATGCAATGACAATGGCAGCTATTCTTTAAGACTTTTTCATTATACTCTGCTTCTGAGCCAAGGGAAAAAGTGTTTGTGGAGAAAATCACTTAAATTCCAGGTAGATTTTTTTCCCCTGCCTCTGGATTAATTTTCTCAATTTATCCCTTTAGCAATACTTAATAATTCTTATGGCCACCTGAATTGTCTGCACCAAAAACAGCTGACAGGAATGAATGTCAAAGTTTGGTCATTGACATCCCAGAAGTGATTTCTCATTACGTTAATAACATGTTACAGAAGATGAGCCATAAACTTGGCAAACAACAGACAGCCCTTCCCTCCCCACCTTGTTTTTAACATAACTGTCGGGACTTATCCAAAGCTCACTGCATTGATTGACAATGCTTTTGCTAGCTTTGCTGGATTTGGACATAATGCATTGTTTATAGGGATTATAACCTCTGCTGTTGTTGTTGTCTGCAACAGAACTTTAATAATGTACAAAGCTAACAAAAATCAGCTTGCTTTTTATTAATGGTAATTTGTGTGTGGGATGATTGGAGAATAGCTCTTCTGATTGACCAATGTTCTAGTTAGACAAGTTAAAAAAACAAAGTTTAAAAACAAAAACTAGGCTTCCAGATAGTTTGAAAATGCATGTGCAATTCCAGGGAAATTAGTTCTTATTGCAATTAGTGGCCATTGTGTTTGAGCATTAATAGCCTGGGGCAAACATAATAAACCAGTTCCTAGCTATTGGTAATGACATATTTCTCAGGGATTATTACTTAATTAACAATAATTTGAAAGGGTGGTTTAGCTGAGATGAAGTATTCATTTATATGGCATACCTAAACAATACCAGATCAAAAGAACACACAGTCTGCTAACATTTCTATTGGTCCTTTGGTTTCATTTGTGAATGTCTGTCTGCCTGTCTGACTACAGAAATCACTATTTTTCATCTGAGCTGCTTTTGTTGTGGGTCCATATAACGGTAACCAGTTTCCCCTTGGATATTTGCATCTTGTTTTCTCATCATACAAGTGTCTTCTGGGTCTGTGCAGACAGTGATTTTAATTAGAAATGCTGACTTGATCAGGAAACCACCTCCCACAACCACTCTTTCTACCCCCTCCACACCAGAATGGGACAACTGTTTCCCCAACACATGCATTATTCATCCCAGCCACCTCAACATGAAATGTTTGCTATTGTTCCCACCACCCACCCATGTAGCTTATGTTCTACCAGCATCCTCTCTAGTGAATGGCATCTGTATACCTCGCCTCATGGATTATTGGTCCCATTCATATACTGGTGCATCAGTTGAGAAAGGATAGATCACCAGACAATGTTCTGACTGGTTTGGGATGATGACTTTCGTAAGAGTTGATGCATACTATGACACTTTCTCTTTAGAGTGGGTTGCGTTAAAAAGAGGACAGAGCTGCTGAAGCACCTGTGGCAGATACTGCCCAGAAGCACACAAGAGAAAGGCAGTATGCAAACAGTGCTGTAACAAAAGTAGCAAAGAAGAACAGAGAAGTGCAAACATAGTGAAGGGTATGTTTCAACACTACTATTTATTTTTCCTAGTGGCATAAAGTATATTTTCTCTATTGCTTCTCACTGAATACAGTGAATTGCTCAAAACCAGGAAAGATTTAGAAGGCGTTTCTTTCTGTGTTGGTAAGAACCAAATGAATACACACTGTTCTGTAAGATGTGGACAAGCTGTCTGAAACACTTCCCCAGAAATATTAGGTAGCTCTCTGTTGCAATCATTGGTATCTATATAAAAGGCTCAGGAATAATTTCATTATTTGCTCCTCAAAGTCTTTTCAAGGAGGGTGTGAGTTTAAACCCATGAATTACATGAGATTGACAGTGACATGAACTTCTCATTCTTAAATAAATTGTAAACCTCTTCTAATTGAAAGGTTGATTTGTAAAATAGGTATTAGGCACAAACATTTCTATTCGTGCTTTTAGAAAATTTCTGTTCAGAGAGTTCATCCATATGTCTTGACTGTCTCTGAGTTGGAAGCTTATATTTGGAAGCAGATTAGAATGGCACTTCTACAGAGCCCAGACTTCTACAATGGATCAAGATTGATTATAGTGACACAGAATTTCAGTTTTATTTCAGTAGAATTTAAATATTTCTTTAGTCCACACAACATCAAAGGTGTCCTTTTAAATAAATATTTGTGCAGTGCTCTATCTTAGGACATATCTTATTATGAACAATAATCAGAGTGATACAGTATTGCATCAGAAACAGCACATGTTGCTTTGAAATGTGTCTTGTGGGAAAACAAAAAGGGGGATGTGTAACAATATATATATTTCTTTGAAGAGAAGGACAAGTTTCATTGAATGAAGCTCATGCTAATTAATTATGTTGGACAGCTTCTATAGCTATTCTGAAATACAGAATGAATATTAAAACAGAAATAAAAAGTTTTATTGTCCTTGACATGTTTTTTTCCAATTCACTGTTCACATTTCTCTATTTTACTCAGTTTTTCTTCATAGCAAAACGACAGCTTCAGAGTCCAGCCTCTGAAATTAATGGTGTGTGGGGATTATCATTAAAGAAAAAAACTGCATTTTTTAATGAAAGCTTCAGAGATAGGTGAGTGCCTGCAAAATTCTCTGCAAACAAAGCAGTCCAGCTTCTGCACATGGGAAATTCTCACTTTCCCTCCCCCAGCCTCTGACACAGGATGAGGAGCATTGATTATTTTGCTGCTCCATCAAGGCCATCCCTCCACTTTCCCAGCCAGCTATGTCCCCCTGTAGTGTGGTGGCAGTACTGCAGGGGCTTTGTGTAACCTCTGAGCAGGTAGGGACCCACAGCCTTTCGGGCAGTTTTGGAAACAAAACCTTTCTTCTTCCCAAGTTTTAAGTGTACAAACTTTTCAAGCTTCTCAGCTTCTGCCCAGGACGGCCACATCTCTGTTTCAAAATGCTTGGAGAAGGCTGTAACCCCAGCACTCACTGATTGCCTAGGGCCATTTGTAGGTGCTTCTCAAAGCTGGGCTCCCAGGTACTGTCTCTGTCAGCTGGGGCAGGTAGGAGATGCAGGTGGGCACAGTGAGCGTAGGGGATAAATCACAGGAGAAGAAGACTGCTCCAGCCTTGGCTAATGGTACTTGAGGCTGCCTGCCTTTTGCGCAGAACCAAGACACCACAGATCTCTGTATCTTGTTACTCCAGCAGCTTGCAACTACCTATGAGTTTTGCAAGTTTCCACTTCCCTATTTAAATCCTCAAAAAAATGCAACTGTTTGCTGTGTCTTCCTAAACCTGATTTATTATTCTACCTTTGATATTGAACTAGAAATTAGCAGCTACTGACTTAATCAAATCTGATCATGTCTTCTGTGCATCTCATACCCCTCCTCCTTAGAGATGTCCAAGCACTTATGGATATGAGCTGCATGAGCTGTTGAGTTTGCACTTCCTAGTGTGAGCAAATGATGCATATTCATGAGCATATCATATCTTCTAGGGAAAGTGGACACCATGCTTTCCATATGTGTCATGTTATATTGCATTGTATTATGTCACTTCATAGTATATTGTATTACATTATATTATACCCTTTTATTTTATGTGAGTGAAATGTTAAGAAAACCAGACTCCTTATATTATGCAAGTGGAGACCATTCTGACATTAAAAAGTAAAAAAAAATCATTTAAGATGTATTTTGCTTATTATTATGTGATTGGCAAGGAAAGTATTTCTTGAAGGAAAGATATTCTACTGGCTAAAGAAGAGGTGATAGATTTTTGACAGATACTACTATGAATTTATATTGCACTTCCATACCAAGGAATGTCATAGCAATATAAATAGTATATGAATAAAATCTTAGTTTCTTCAGACATATCTTGTGACTGCAGTTATTCATTGTTGCTAATGGGACAATTAATAGGTTAATAGGCACAAATGATGCAGTATAGGCATTTAATTCTGCTATCTGAATGCCAAAGCTACATTTGTAGCTACAAAGTATATAGGTAGGTGTTGTAATTCTTTTATGTTTTTTATGTGTCTCTGCAGAACTGCAGGTCCTAACTTCATGGCTCTGTTCACCTGAATATTTTACTGATGTCAACTGGAAGGTGGAAATGAACAAAGCAGATAAGATTTGCCCTGTGCAAAATCTGTATTATCTAGAGATTAGGCAAGAAACTTTTTGAGGGAAATTTGATCTTATACACATCAAAAAACTTTGGTTCACATTGAAATATGGCAAATCCATGCAATGATGTAGAGCATTGCTGGAAGACCACATAGGCCAAAAGCAAGAGTATCAATGCCAGATTTAAATGGATTTAGATAAACAGAAAAGTGAGTAGGACAGGAAAAAGAACACTTCTATTCTTACAGTAAGCGTCAGTCAATTTTTAAAAGCAAAAATAGCTAGGGTCTCTTATATGCTAAGATCTAATGCAAAGAGGAGAACCTTACTGTGTCCCATGATGCTATACAGCAAGCTACAATAGAGTCACAGGGGTTCAAACTTTGTCTTATTGAAAATATGTTTTACCTAATAAGAAGGGTCAGTTAATTATTTTTGCTTGACTACGTAGACTGTGAAACTATACTCTGAAGCAGGAATCAATGGAAAAGTGTGTAGGTAGTCCTTATCTTCTCATATGGGGATCTTAAAGGTAATGGGGAATAATGGTCTTTTACAAAGCTGTAGGGAGTTTTGCCTAGTTAGCACTTTTGTATGCTAACTCAGACTTTTAATAAGTATCAATTAGCACATGGAGAAACAGAAACCCCTTTGAAATCAATAGAATTCTTTGATGGTCATTTTACAAAGTAAGGTAACCATTCAGTGTGGTTAGGGAGATTACAGACTAGTTTGCACCACAAAAGTCGTTATTCTGGGACCAAGGATACAACCACCTGCCTGAAGGAATAATCTAAAAGAATGCAATTTACACATACAAGGCTCTGGATATGATTTAACTGTCATGAAATTATTGCTGTTATGGAAGTGGGGACCCACAAAGGCAATCAAAGTGCAGCTGGAGTGAATGCTTTATTCCCTGCTAAACCCGCAGTATGGTAATCACAGCCAAGCACCTTCTGATCAGCTCTTCCTGGAAAAGCTAATTTCTTATGGTGATCAAGAAAAGCATGAGCTTTTTTTGTCATGTTTTTTCCTAATTATCATGAGAAGCACTTTTCATTGTAAGGTTCATTTGGTATGTTCTCATAAGCTTAAAAATATCCTCCATGCCTGACAAGGTTTCTCTTTACCAGTGAGTAAAACTGACTAGTTTATTTGAGTTCTCACACATTAGTTCATTTGAGTACTCACACAGTGGCTTCAGCCTAACAGAAGAGGAGAGGAGAAGGTGAAAAAAACCCAAAGAAAATATAAAGAAAGACTAGACATAATGAGCGCTCAAATCTTCTGTTTTGCAAGATGTAATTCTATATGCATTTCAGGGACATAAAAATGTAGACATTTTCTAATTACCTTCTGTCTTTTCCTTCTGACATAAGATCAGAGGTCTCTTAAATGACTTCCAATAGACTACTCTGTAGCCTTTCTCAAAATCTAAAAAAATACAATTTTTTCAATCTTTTCACAAGTTCTATTTTTCCAGACCTGTGCTTAAATTTCTTGCTGTCTTACTGGCAGCAGTCTGGGAGTCTGTCTGGTATCTCCTTTAAGCTGTGATGCACTGCCTTTCCATGATGAGGATGCCAGTAAAAGTCCTTCAAATACAAGACATGAGCAACTTGCCCAACATCCTGTTGAAACAACAGAATGGCATTTTCCTCCTTTGCAACAATCCATGCATCAATGTGTTGGCTTCTATTCAGTTTGTGGCCAGTTCCTTTCCTACAGTGCTTTCCTAGGCCATTATTCATCTCTCTATACCAAGGTGTTTGATTTTGCCACTCCAAGGCTTGTGCTTTGCACTTGTCCCTATTGAATTTTTTGGTACTGATTTCCTACCCTCTAATTTATCAAGATAATTTTGAACTCTAACCCATCTTTCCACTGTGCTTACATCTTACCCTACTTCCCAAGTGCTTACATCTCCCAGCCTGATGTCATCCTCACATTTTGTAAATGTACTGTATCATCCAAACTGTTAGCATAAACATTGAACAGTGGTGGTCAAAAGCAAAATCCTGCGTTGATGATTCCCAGTTTGACTCTGAACCACTGCTGATAGTGGTTCTTTGAGGTGTCTTCTAGTCTGTCTTACTCTCATTTCAACGGGGCTGCATTGCCCTATGTTGTCTATGACAATGACTTGTGGAGTTGTGTGAAACATTTTAAAAGATCACGATGTATTGCATTTTTCTCACCTCTCATCTGCTGGGCCAGTCATCTACAGGTTGGGCAGAGAAGAGATTCAGAGCAGCCCTGCAGAGAAGGACTTGGGGTGGTGGTCGATGAGAACATGACCACACCTGGAGTGTTGTGTGCAGTTCTGGTGTCCTCAATAGAAAAAGGACATGGAGCTGTTGGAACAAGTCCAGAGGAGGGCCACGAGGATGATCAGGGGGCTGGAGCATCTCCCATATGAAGACAGGCTGAGAGAGTTGGGGCTGTGGAGACCTCCTAGCAGCCTTCCAGTACCTGAAGGGGGCCTATAGGGATGCTGGGGAGGGACTCATCATTAGGGACTCTAGTGACAGGACAAGGGGTAACGGGTTCAGACTTAAACAGGAGAGGTTTAGATTGGTTATAAGGAAGAAATTCTTTCCTGTTAGGGTGGTGAGATGCTGGAATTCGTTGCCCAGGGAGGTTTTGTGAGTGCTCCATCCCTGGCAGGGTTCAAGGCCAGGTTGGATGAATCCTTGATTGGCACGGTTTAGTGTGGGGTGTCCGTGCTTATGGCAGGGGGGTTGGAACTAGATGATCTTAAGGTCTTTTCCAACCCTAACTATTCTATGATTCTACGGTTGTTAACTTGTTGTTCACAAATCCATGTTGGTTATTCCTTAGCAATTCATTATACCCTGGATGCTGAAAAATGTGTTGGTTGTTCCAGTAACTTCCCATGCATTGAAGTTGGAATAAATTCACTGGTTCCTCTTCCCCACTGCCCCCTCCCCCTTTAAATATAAGTATGCTTTTCCTCTGCCTGTCCGCTAGGAACCCACTCATCTTCTACAGTCACATGAAGGTAATCACTAATGTTTTGGCTATTTCTTTAGTTGGTTTCTGAAGTAACTGAAGGTAAATTCTGTGCAGACTGATTAATTTGGCAAGAGATCTTGAAAAGGTAGATTATACAGCTTGAGAGAAAACAGAACATAATATCCAAATGCCCCAGCAATTTTCACTGGGCACTAGGTCAGGCTTTTGGCTGAGATCAATATAAGTTGATTAGGTAAAAATGGATCCTTCCACCAAATTTTAAAAGAGAAGATGTAGTAAAAGGCTGAAAATCTGTGAGAAATAGAAGGTGAAATTTATATTGCTACATCTTTTTAAAGAGGCAAAATGATTTTTCAGTCAAAAGGAAGAAATCAAAACTCATGCTTCAGTGCATAAACCAATCACAAGGGTCAGCAAGGAATACTTCTCACAACACTACAGCCTTATTTTTTATGATTAACCAAAGATTGTGTATCAAGCAATGTTACATTATTGATTTTAACATTGAGCACTGGTGCTTATTCCCACTGTTCTTTATTTTCTACTTCTCCTCCCCCTCTCTGAAACTTCATATACAAAATATTTGATTAATAACATTTCTCCTACAAAAAGAAAGAAACAAAATTACAATCAAGACTGGATTTTTCAGCTTCACCTGGAAGCAAAGTTTCCTTGAGCAACCATCTTTCAAGCAAATCGTTTCAGTTTTCATGCACTTGTCTTTTAAGTTTCATACATTTGCCCAGCAACCCTTAGTTCAATGTCTCAGAAAAATGCCACTTTTTTTTTTCCTTTTCTTATACCTTCTCCAGCTAATATTTCATTTGTGTCAGACTAGAAGCCCACTCCATTTCCATTTGGGAAATACTGTCTTTCCAGCTTCTTGGTAAATCCTCTTTGCTGCTATTAATCACATTTATTCTGATGTCAGGTTTGTTTTGTTAGAAGTTCCTTCATTTCTGAGCTATCACCTCTAAAGCATACTGAGAAAGGGTTCAACTGTTTGGAAGTGTTGGCAGTTTCCATAGGCAAAAAATATTTCAGTATAGCAGAGGTCTGGTTTGGGAGACCATGTCACTCGGTGGGGACATCAGTCTGGTGTCTATTCCCTATGGTACCTGTTAATACCCAAGGAACAGACAAAAATACAGTAATCCTTGGGATCTCTGTCTTTCATAAGACTAATGGAATATCAATGCAACTACATTAGCACATAAACTTATTTCCTTGGAAAATCACACTCAAACCAGCTGCAGAAGATTCTCCCTTGTGAAGGAGGACAGCAACCAGATGGCTCAGAGCAGATAATGGAAGGATGAGAATTTTGGCCAAGAATACCTCAGCTCGTACAAAAGCTGCTATTACGTCAGCATTACAAATTGAATACCAAGACAGATAGAGCACATGGTTTTTGAGTCCCTCTGAAAGATTCACCTTTAACAAACTGCCAAGCCAAGAATTTGCCAACAAGACGAAGCTTAAAAATCTTTTATATTTTAGTAAATGCAAGCTTTTCTTAGACATTAAGAAATCCAGGCAGAGGATTAGCTCCATCTAGCACACCAGACCTTCTCAAATGGGAAGAGACTGGCAAAGCTGGGAACATGTCCCATCAGTGGATTATGAAGAAGGTGGAAAATCGATAATTGAATCCTCTTTGTGAGGTGCATTGTTAGTACATGCTGCATTTATAGATGACAACTAGATCACTCTTCATATACACTCACTGTGGAGACTGAAACAATTGAGTTTGAAAGCAAAAATCTAGAGGCTGGCATGCAGAGCATCTGAGGTTGTTTTTTAGGCTTTACGAATTCTTGCTGTATTAGAACAGTTCTGGAACAAATGAGGTCAGCACATCTTTTTTCTTTCTTTATCCTTTCAGCTTGAAAGTGTCCTGTGAAGGCTAGACACTCATATTCTGCATTTCTATAAACACTTTGAAGTTAGGTGATAGGAACAGGTTAGACTTTAACAGTTTAGATTGGGAAAGAAGCTGTAAGTTTCTTTTGCTAGTTTGATTTCATAGATAGAAGCTTGAAGCTGGGTTGAAAATGTTCATCCTGTTGGTTAGTGGCATGCCTTTATGTTCAGACAAGGCAATCACTGAGGTCAGGACAAGGTACAGATGCCACTGTTGTACAGCTGAAGCAAGGTCAGATTCAAGAAATACAAATTATATGAAAGACTTCCACCTCCTAGAATCCCCTACGGCTATTTTATAGGTTAAAGACAATCCTTTCTCTATGAATACAGCCACAATTTTATCAAACAAAACAAAACAAAATAAACCCCACTGTGTGCTGATGGGCACATAAGTGAGGGACAAATACTGTTTTCTGGTTGGAAAAAGAAATTACCCATCCACTTCTTTGTCTTCAACAGCTAACTTTGAAAGTCAGCTGTTCTGAGTCTATTTCTAATATGTCAAAACACTGTATGAAAAGCCAGGTTAATCAAGAACACAGTCATAATTAAGCTGGGGAGTTGTTTTCACCAGTAACAGCACTCAGGTACTTGCCTATCATTACTTTTGATCTTCATGCATGGGAAGAAATATTACCTCTATCTGCCCCAGGCAGACAGCTGCTTCTCTTATCTGTCTCCAGGTAGCAGATAACACGTTTTCCATCTTTGACATTTAGGGGTATCAGAGAGCTTTATTATCTAGCAGCAGCCATGGGATAAGAAAGAGTCCAGTTTTCACTGCTATGTGGAAATATGTCATATTTTGGCGACTAGCATACCCAAAATGCAATGTTTTGTAGCCAAAGAACATGATTGGCTACCATAGCCACCATGCAGCACAGACAGACATCTCAGGGTCAAAATTCAGTCCAGGTGTGCAAAAGGAGTAGGTTTTATCCCATTGCAGGGGAATGGCAGATCAGGCAAGGCATATGCTCAGGATCTGGAAGAGGGGAGGAAATGAAGAAAATGGGCAGAAATTAAGCAAATGAAAAATGGAGGGAAGGCACTAGTACATTTTTCTCAACAAGGATTGTAACAGTTGTGACTGTGTCCTGTTCAGGGCTTAAATATTCCACTGCAGCAGGCTGCATTCCTGAGCTTTATCTAGCATTTATTTCTATTTTCCAATGTATCTGCAATGCCTCACTTAGCTCCTACTAAGACTGACTTCAGCAGGGTTAGTTAAACCAGCATGGACCTTTTGAAACCCTCTTGTCTTTCTGTCCTTTTTTTACAGTAGTATTTACGGTACCCCACACTGAGCAAAAGCTGGGGATCTGATCCTCCCCTGATGTAAGTTATCAGCATTATTTTATTTGGAAAGGTTTATTTTGTGATTGTGTTTCATTATTTTTGATCTTTTTTTGCGTCTATAACCATAGGGCTGGGATTTATACAATGGGACTCCCTCTGTCGTTTTGTGGGATTTTTCACTCTGCAGGCACTCTGTAGCTTTGAAGGACTTCAGATCTTAAGCAAAATGAGTTCACTGATGTGTCCCGGGAGAGACTGTTGACTGGTCTGTAGATGTAATTTTATGACAGTGGGTTGTATTCTGAGTTAATGTTTATGCACCATATGGTATGTTGTCAAGTTTCATTGTATTTATGATAAAAATAAAAATACATGTTCAGGCCCAATCTATTTTCAAGAAAAGTAACAAATGCCTCTGGATCTTTCCTTTCAATTTAAACTCTCTTAGTAAGTATAACAATAGATAATAATAGTAGGAGGAGTGGCCTGGGCCAGAGATAAAACATACGATACTGTGGAAGTGGTGCAGAAACATTTAGGACTATAATCAAACAGCCTGTTTAGAGGTACCTAACTTAGGTACTGCAAGTGTTAGGATTTCTAAAACAAGACAGGTGTTTTGTAAATTGCTTAAGATATTTTATATCCTGGCTCAGTGGAGCCTCCATCCCTAGAGGCTGGTTTTAGGCATCTATTGCGGGTGGCTCACCTCATATAGAATATAGCCTACACATTCTCACTGACAAGGCTGTGAGCAACTAAGGGTACAGGAAACCTAAGAAATAATCTGTGTAAACATAAAAAAATAATCTATTTACCAGGGGGTAAAAAACTGTTCAGTACTCACACACCCACGTTAGGTCTAAAATAACACAAGAAATTCAAGGAACAAAGTATACAGCTCACTAGGAGAATTCTTTTCACTCAAATTTAATTTCTTCCTACTGTGGCCATTAATGAGTTATTTGGTTTCTTTTGGCCAAATAGTGGAGGGAAAACTCTCTAAAGATGTCATTAACACAGAAATAATTCTTCATTAACATAGTGCAGTGTATGTGCTGCTAAGAAACATGTATATATAGTAGAAATATCACATGTATTTGTGATTTATGTACAGAGAAAGTGGACGAAGGAGTTTAAAAGGGAATGTCTCTTTCTTTCCCATTTTCTCAGTGTAACATGTTTTCTGCAAATGAATTGGCTCCACTCAAGCAATGTGGCTGCACGGGACCCACTAAGGTCTGTAGCATTCTGCATGACTGCTGGGTCCCTGCAGCAAAATACATTGGAAGGACCGTTCATAAAAGGTATAAGAATGTAATTAATTTCATGAATGCAAATAGTCCACTGGCTTTCTGGGAGATCATACAGTAAACATGTATATAAATCTTTTTAATTCTGAGCTTTTTGACCATAAAATCTTGGTGTTTATGCAAATACATGTTGAGCATAATACATTTCAACCCCAGTGGAACTCTCTGGATGCCCATATGGTTATCCAAACTACTAATATTTTTATCCTTTCTTTGGAAGTGATGTTCTTTTCAGAATTAACAAGATAAATGGGTCACATACAAAAAATGCTAGAAGTTGGTTCTATATCTGTCAGATATTTCTTTTTACTTTTAATATTTTCCCAGAGCTAGATATTCAATTAAGAATAGCTTAATTACGGTACAAATATTTGTCAAGGAGGAGTCTTTGAAACTGGAGAATGAAGAGGAGCTCACACTTGGAAACCACCTACTTTAATTCATAATATGGGCCAAAAAGAGAAATTTGTATTTACATAGGTGGAAAATGCATTATTTTGACCCTTTTGTGTAGAACAATCGGGTAGTTTCATTGTACCATATATGGATTACCAGTTGCACAGAGATCCCTCAGATCTTCACTGTTTTTTATGAAGCCGAAAGCCATGTTTGTAACTATTTAGTGACATGAAAAAGGATTCTTTCTGCAATATTTGCAAGTCAAGAACAGAAAAAATAACCTCAAAGTGTGAGCTGATAATGAAATACTCATCACAAAAGCAGGGGCAAGAAAGGCGTTCACCTTAGGACAGGGATCTAAACAGCACAGGTGCAGCTAAACCTATTACAATGGAGTACTCAACTATGGGTAACAGACTGGGTTCTGAAACATTTAAACTGTTCTTGAAAAATGAAAAGCCCTCTTCGGAAATCCCACAGCTTTTGTTCATGCAGTCTTTCTGAGCTCACTAGTTCTTTTGTGTGAGCAAGGAAAACAAGATTTCCCTTCCTTTACTGCCCTCAAGTCTTTTGCACATCTGTGTACTGTGCCATGAAACATGTTTCTATAACGTATTTCATATGACAAGCAGAGGCTTAATTCCATCTTTGCAGATGTTCCTAAGGACCCATTTTGAAGGGCTCCAAGAAAAAACTTGCATTAAGAGAACATTAAAGATTTGGTTTTGCCTCACTCAGTTATGCCAACAAGCGTCTTCCTGTTTGACTGGTCCCCCTGATCTGCCTGCAAGGCACTACTTAGCCTGAGGCAGAAGAAGAGACTCAGCCTCAAAGCCTGCATCATCATTCAGTGACAAAAACCACTAAGGCCCACTTAAGACTAGAGATCCTTCCAAGCACATTCAAAGCATATGTCTATCATCCTAATGAGCTGTCACCTCTACAGTCTAAGTGATCCCATACCTCTCTAACAAGCTCACACAGTGAAGACGCTGTCTTCATGAGTACTCTGAAAGACTCACTCATCCCTTACCTAAACTGTAGCTCAACCATCACTTGTGCTATCACACAATTCAAACACTAAAAGTACATGAGTGCCTTTTGCACTGCTGAGAAATACTCTGCTTGACCAGTAGGTCTTGCAGAGCCAGAGGCCAGTAGTACACACCTGAGGGAGAGGAAATTGTCAAAAAAGAGTCTCAGAGATCAGCAGCACCTTGGCCCAGAAGTTTTTTGTTCTTTTAATACTAGCTGAGGACCTGAGACAGAAAAAATTAAATCTCATTCTCCTTTAGCCTCAGAGACAGAGGAACCATTCTTGATTAAACATTAACTATAGTGGTAATTTACCTTTAGTCAAGAAGTAAACTGTGATGAGTTTGAGCCTGCTTGCTCACAGTTTTGGGAATACACAAGACACCAGGAACTCTGGTATTAACAAAAAAAATATCTGTGCCACTTCAACTCTAGTACTTTCTTCCACCCTTACAAAATATATGACCATGTAACCTGGGCTGGCATTAAACGGAGAAATCGCTGGTACTCAGGGAAGTAACATCCTTTACAAGATTTTACATTACTTAACAGAAAGTTTCCTAATGGTTGCCATACCCCAGAATGAGATTACATTGGGAACAGGAAATGCTTTTAGGGATGTTGCCCCTGGGGGCTACTGAGTCACACACTTTTCAAGAAAGGTTCATCATGGAACTGCACTGCAATCCTGAGGGACATTCAAATGACAAAAGCTGTTATCAGAGGGAGCCTGAAGCATTTATATCCCTACTCTTGCCCTTTATTTCACTGTTTCTACTTATTTTGCTTTTTGCTGATATAACACACATGCAGAAAAAACATCCTGATTATCATATTTCTTTTGCTATTGCCTCATTACTGGTCTACTGGTAACTCTACCAGTTTAGTTAACCATGTCTTGATACTACCTTGCCTGAGTGCTGTTGATCCTTGTCGGCTGAACTTAATTACAGGAGACATCTGGCACAATTAGATTTGAATTTGTGGTTTGGGAGTTCACTTACAAACACAGTTCTCTTTGATACTGGAATTGGGCCATCGTGTTGTATCGCCTTTTTGCCACATGTACAAAAATGTAACTGACTTGTACAGTAGATGGAACTTCTTAAAGTAAAAACTTCAGGCAGGACCTTCTTTTCTGGATCACAGCCTACCTCCACTTTCCCTTCCTGTTGCATGGCAGAGGCACTTCTGTGTTCCCTCAACTCATGTTGACGGATGGTGGAAGGCCCCTTCCTACATTTACTCACCAACAGAACACGGGTTGTCAAGAATGTCCCCCTGACTTTGCTGAGAAAACTTGCTGTTGACAACATGCCAAGAACAAGGTGGACATACCTATTATGCAAAGAGGACTTCAGCCTCCTCTACCCAGCGTGAGTGTAGATTAACTATTGAGAGCTAAGGACTCACAGGACAAAGAAAAGCAAGCACTGGACACACAGCTCTTGGACTCTTTTAACTGTGGGTATCCAGCACACTGAGCCTTGTCCCTGTATCTCACAAACAGCTGCCAGCTTCTTCATGAATCAACAAACACACAGAGATTACTGTGGTCCTTCTGGGCTTGTACTGCTTAGATAAATCCCTATTCTTTGCCTTTGCAGACAGCAAGCCCTAGCACATTACATAGCCAATATCTAAATAACCAGCAGTTCTGTACATTGCTCTGCTTAGAAGAGATTTACCATGTTCTGTTCTTACAGTTTGTCCTTTTTTTGTTGTATCTATTGAGCCTTAGGCTGTAAACTTTCAAAGTTAAAGGGCCTGCTAGTTGTTTGCTACACTTCACAAGTCTATGGACTAGGAGCACTGTGTAGTCATAGTGCTTCTGGGCTTTATACTTGGAAGCCTTATTTTGTGTAGAAATTAGGCTACAATAGATCATTAAGTTGTCTTACTTCCCTTGTGGAAGTCTGTTCCAGACCTAATCTGCCTTTTTCAGATTTCAGGTGACTTTTGGATTAAATTCTGAACTTCGGTTCCAGTAGATTTGTGAGTGTACACAGTTCTCCAGTTGTACAAGCTTGGATGCTGGGGAATTTTTAAACACTCTGCTGAAAATACTGCATTGTCTCAGTCTTCAAAACATTATCATGCAACTCCTCAAAGCATTTTTTGTGATTTTTTAAATCTTTCAAGGATTTCAATTAGAAATATTTGTCAGACATCACCTTCTGCATTTATCTCCACAGCATAAAACATTTAAGCCTAAATACTTAAGTATAGAATACCAGTAAAATAAAGTGTGAACTGCTTACTTAAGCCTCAGAGCCCTGTATACATTTCCTAATGAGTCTGTTCGTTCCGAAAAGAGAAAGATTTCTTAAAAAGAACAGCAAAAATACTAGGTCCACAGAGTAAATGTAACTGGATTGTTTTGACAGAGTAACTTGGGTGCAGCACCACATCATGAAACTCAGCAAAATGGTGTAGGAAAGATTTGCTACAGTCCATAGCCTGAAGTGAGCTCACCAACTAAACTGACTTCATGACAACAAAAGATCCTAGATTGATGAGAAAGTGTCCTCTTATAGAGGTCAGCATTCCTCTTTCAGACTTGTGAAGGAAAAAATGTGTAAGCTTGACTTGCTTGGATACATCACACAATAGCACGTGACCATCAGCACTCTGAAGCTTTTTGTGGGTTATAAAATGATTAACTGACCATTCAAATTCCAGAAATGTTGAATTTGTAGCAGCAATCAGATCCTCAGGGAGGAGGCAGCAGAATGTGAAACCTGAATTCCAGCAACAGGGAGGTCAAAAGAATAATTAAAATTAGAAATAACTTGGAGCTGCTGAAAGTTATATTTAAGGTTTGCAATATAGCAACAATACCTGTATTTATGCAGACGTGTGCGCTTGCACGTGTGTGTAATTACAATGACATAATTTCCAAATAGAAAGACAGTTGCCAAAGAGTGTTCACCAGCTATTATTGTTCAGAGTGAACTGTTTTTAAATATTCCCTAAGGACTTCTGGTCATAAATACTTCTAAAGAGTATGTGCTTAACTCATGCCAATCAATACTACAAAGCAACACTACAGCTAAGTTAGTGAAGTAGAGAACTCTTACTTATTGACTAAACCCTGATGATTCTTGAATCTAAGGCTTCAGCTCTGCAGCTTATATGGCAATAGAATTCCTAGTTTCAGAGGGTGTACATCCTGCTATTGTATTTTTATATAGAAGATTAAATATTTTACAGCATATGTGCCTATTGAGGAAACTCTTTTACCTTGGCGGGGGGGGGGGGGGGGAGGGGGGAAGCCCTTCCCCCTATGACTTTAACTTTA
>NDXB01017369.1:60024-77468 GCA_002631895.1 Agapornis roseicollis | reverse complement strand
GGGGGGGGGGGTGGGAGAGGGGAAGCCCATCCTCCTATGACTTTTCTTTAACTTTACAGGTGACTACCATTCCCAGAACAAGGATCTCTTGGACATTTCAAAGGACTACACACAGGACCTACTTTCTTCACAAGGGAGCTAAGATACTGTGGTTTGACTTTTAAGTCAGCCCTTATAATACAGATGTGGACTTCAGGTAGAATGAGCAATGCAAAGAACTTGTTTGGACTTGGCATGTCCTTGTATTTTTGGGGACTGATGGACCTTACTACAACTGTGCTGTCAGGAAGTGCCAGGCCTCTCACTGAAAGGCAAGAAGACAACCTGTCAGACAAGCTGCATCAGCGCATGAAGAGGAGCTGGGTGTGGAACCAGTTCTTTGTTCTGGAGGAGTACACAGGAACTGACCCTCTTTATGTTGGGAAGGTAAGACTTGCATTAGGAGGATATCTGGCAGAATGTATACATCTGAGTATCTGCAGACTGTGGTGAAATACAGGAAGTTTCCCTAAGTACCTTTACCTTCTTCCTGGCAGTGAATTTATTTATTTAACTTCTTCTTCTAAGAGCTTTTTCCCAGTGTCACCTTCTTTTGGGAAGAATTTCTGTTTCAGGGAACTGTCAATCTATTTGCCTTTGTCAAAGAGATCTGCCGCATCAGTCATCGTCTGTAGTTATGGTAGTGTTAGAAAATCTGCAGTGATCTTTCCAGGGACTCCAACAATGTCAAGGCAAAAAGCAAGGTTATATTGGCATGGAATTAGGAAAGAAAGGAAGAATTTGTGATCATGCTTCTGTATGTGATCAAGTCAGCTGAAAGCTGAAATTCACAATCAAACTAAATAGCTAGTTTCCCTTGAAAATTGACATTTCAATTTTTGTTTTCTAAAAATCTATAGGGTTGGATGGCTTGACTGCAGGTTAATGCTGTGGACTACAGAGACGTTGATCCAGACCTAGAAGGATAGACGGACAGCTCATTAAATCCAATCATGAAGGGTCCTCTTACACCCCAATAATATACACATCAGTACAGACACATGCCAAATGGATCTCTAAGCTCACCCCATCTTGTCAGCAGTATTTTGCATTCACATTTCTGTAGCTCCTTCAGGAAAAAGCTGGTGGAAATCAAAGCAGTGATATCTGCCATCACAATCTGCCTCAGTATAACCATCCTCTTTTTTTCTGTTTTCTGACTGCTTTTAAAGACTCTGAATTGTTTAAGTATGACTGTCGAAGTTTTATGGTCAGCACCAAGGTGACAAATCTGGAAAAAGTGGGGAGGAGAAGATTTAGTGTACTTAAGTGTTTGAACAATATAATTAAGATTTTAGATGCCTAGAATATCAGATACCACTATGATGGGTGAAGACTATATATAGGTAGATATAAAAAATTAAGACTTAAGAAAGGATGTTGGAAAACAATTCCTTTCATTGCTTATTTTTATATGCTCAAGGCTTCTTCTTTCCTTCCTAGCTATCCATTTGCAGGGAAAACAAGCAAAAACCAAGAATCACATATCCAGAGGCCCTTTTTGGGGTTGTATTTATCATTCTGCAGCCCCATAGAGCTAAACTGTGCCTTCAGTCACTCCAGTATAAATCAAAATGAATCCACAGGCTTCAAAAGACCTCCTCCTCATTTATCCCTGTGTGACTGACAGCATGATGTTCTCTCTTTCCTCCCACAGCAACAGCATTCCTACTGATTGCCGCCAAATGAGACCTCATTAGTCTTCATTCATCTCTGCATCTAGCATTTCAGCTCTTGATATCTCTATTGATTAAAGAAATTAATATTTGTTTTCATGCAATTCCCAGCTTTGGAACAAGGGCCAGACATATTATTTCACACGCTCAGTTTCTTCTGAAATGACTCCAGACTTGCACTGTGAGATGAATTTTAGCTAAAACAAGTCCTGGAAGAAATTGACTCATCATTGGTTGATACTTGATTTTGTCATTAGGAGCACAAAAACTTGGCGCAGTCGGCAGTGCTCTTGAACTCACTGCTGCTCAGCTTTGCTGAACAGGGGGGAAGCAGAGACAACTCTTCGTGGCCTGTGCCCACCATACAAAAGCCGAAGCTGCTGTCAGTGAGCTCTGTCCAGAAATGCCAAAGCCACAGCTCTGTTAGCACAGGTTGTGAAAGGGCTAATTAGCTCACACGGCTAACAGAGCCATTTAACCCCATACACTATTGAGCTGACTGGGCTGGATCTCTCTGAAGGCCTCCTAGCTCTGCACTGCTTCGTGTAGACCAGACAACAGTGTAGATCAGACAACAGGGAACTCTATTGCTAGAATGGGCCTCTGGAGGGCAAACATTTCACCTTCTCCCACCCCTGAACTGGGTGTAGAGCAGGCAGCTGAGTGGTGGGATGAATGTAGTGAGGGCTTCCATGATGGAAGAGCTTACCCTTGTCTCACACAACCAAAGGCACAGGCTCTCAGAAGACTCTAAAGCCTATCACAGTTTGTCACCCTGCCTGCATTTGTGCTGTCTGTGTCTTAGGGATCCTTAGGAAAGAGAATAGCCTGTAGCTGAATTAATTGTTCTGGCAGGCCAGAAATTTTTCAGTCTGAGTCACCTCAGGCTGACTGAGAAACAGCTCTGGAAGAGCTTGTGTGGGCCAAGAGGAGGTGGGGAAGAACTTCCAGCCTACTGCTTGCGACTAACACCAGCCATCCAAACAGCTCTGGGTCCCATGCCTGGACAGGCAGAGCATCTTCTGATTGACACCACCCACAACACCTTGAAACACCCTGCTAGCAAGGCCTTTCTTTTGTTCATCTGCCCACTCCACACTCATGTCAGAAGGAGAAACAGTGCACAGCATAGATCCAGCTGTATCTGCTTTATATTCTGAAGGATTCCCATAAGAGAGGGGCTCTTCTGATGCTCTTGTACAGCTGTTTCTGGCTAGCTATGTACGACTGGAGCAACCCAGAAAGCACTTTAACTTGAAACATAGGTGCAAGCTTGCCTAATACAATTTTTCAAGGCTGCTATGAGAAGCATACTTTCTTATGTAACTGTAAAGCAAAAGGTGTAAAGTATCTTATGGACAGGGAAATTAAAAGAAACTTCCTGAGGTGAAGTCGTTATAATTTTTGCTTTTCTGCAGTGTTCATGGTACTAATTTAAAATATTTCAGCTTCTGAGGTTTCCTGGTCCTATCAGATAAATACAAGGCTTCAGCTTCCCTAGAGGTAGCCATTATTGGCTAACAGAACAAACCAGAGAAACCAAAGCCCCCACATTTGCTACAGCAGGTATTTTCCACATTCATCCCTCAGCCTAAACTGTGTCAGTAACTGAACTGGGGACAGACTTCACCACTTCACCATGTTGGAAACTCCCTAACCCTGTTTCAAAACATTTGAACCATAGCAGATGAATGAGTGAACAAAATGTTTCCTTTCTATGGACTATCACTGCAGATCAAACAAACTTACTCATGCATCCTCACTACTTCCCTGGAGGTAGAGAAAGAAAAGCACCTCAAGGATGGAGTCACAGCCTGGGTAGCAGAGCTGTGGCAGTCCTCCCCTGAGCTGCCCTCCTCAGCACCACTCTTATCTGCTTTTTGCCAGGAAATGTGTTGTTTAAATGCAGATATAACCTCTTTAATCTTTTGTACCATCCTCATCAAAAGAAGCAATCCAGGCTGACACAGTTAACAGTTTCTCAGGAGTTATTTGCTTTATTCCTCCCATAGTCCATCCCTTAATATGGAGGAGAAAGTACAAATGAATTCCTTCTGTGTCAGCCACATGGCAGCACAAATTATTGCACCACCTGTAAAACAGAGCAAACATAAACCTGGTTCACCTTTCCAAAGTACTGACTTTTATGTACAATCTGAACTGCAGGATCCTGATACTGGGTTTGGTGTAAGCTTCAGTCCCTTCAGACACCAAATTCTTTCAGATTTATTGCAGTCTGGCAATATTATGGCTTTTATTCTCTTTTTTGCTGTGTCTAGGGAAAGCAGGTTACACAAGAAGCTGCAAAAGCGCTGCTAGCATTTCTTGCTGCTTAGTCTTGGTTGAGACCCAATATTTGTAACAAATCAGTTAGATGGAGACCTCTTATACTCCCAAATTCTTATTAGCATGCCACGTTCATTCCTTGTTTGCTCCCTACACAATTGCATTCATTCCAAACAGGCTTTGGACCAAAGGTGCAACTTAACCTATGAGTTTAATTCAGTATCTTCTTCTAAGTCTTTTAAACTTCCCTGAGCACCTGCTATAAAGGGTGCACCCTTTTCCTTTTTCTTTTCCTTCTTTTCCTTTTTCTTTTCTTTCTTTCCCTTTTTCTTTCCTTTTCCTTTCTCTTTTTCTTCTTCTTTTTCTTTATTTTCTTTTCCTTTTTATCTTTCTTTTTTCTTTTTTTCCTTTTTATTTTTCTTTTTTCTTTTTTTTCTGTTTCCTTTTCCTTTTTCTCTCTGAACGACTGCTGTCTCTCAGATGCAGTAGTCACTGAAGAGATCAGTGATGAAGCAATGAAATGAAATATCAATGGCCTGACACAGCACTCTTCTGGTCTGCTGCTATTAGCAATGCTTAGGTCAGATAAACCAATTTGTCCTCATCCCTATTAAACTTTTTAAATGTGCTAAGTTACAGTGGAGTTTTCAGTGTGTTTTTAAATAGCTCAGTTGAGATTTCTTCCTTCTTTTTTGAGAGAATAGTTTGTAATCAAATGCATTAAGTTTCACTTCTGCTTTTCCACACAAATTATCCATTTATATTTGGAGTCTTTCTTTCAAACCCTACCAATACTGTTTTCATATATTCAGTCTATTATTCCAAGATTTTCCTTTCCAGTACAAATATTTACTTATGTATATATGTATATGCATTATATATGCATTTTAAAATGTGCCTAACTGAATCCAGCCCACTTTGATCACTTTTTTCCTGTTATTTATCTATTCTTTATTCATGTCTCAAAATGGTAATCACACAATATTCACACATTATCATTCTTGAATATCCTATTTTGATTATTGCACCTCAAGTCCATTGTGTTCCTTTCAGTTGAAACTTAACCAATACTTTCTCTGGGCACAGGTCTTCATGTTCTATTCCTTAAAAGCATGGAAGTATGAGCATACTGTTAAGAATCTTCCTAATGTGAGTGAAATAAATAGAGTGATTTGTTTGTCTTTTGATGTAGTATTCCAGTATTTCATGGGTACTGGGTGTTTAACAGAATGGTAGTCCCTAGGATGATTTCTTTCTCTGTTTTAGATGATAATTAGCACTGCATTTACTTTTCTCCTGTTCTGTTGCATTCAGAGCTAAATGTGGCTGCTCAGGACTAATCAGCAGTCATGAAATAAATCCATTTACTAATTCTCTAGAAAATCTGGGATGCCTCTAATCTCTATGGCCTGCCATGGTCACAATGGTTCCTCATTTACTTTACATACTCTTCATTCTTTTCTGAATATTTAAGGATCAATCCCAATTTTTACTGCTAAAATTTTGATGGAATGGTGGGAAAAAAATTAAAAGATTTCTGAATCATGACAGTTACTGAATAGATCTCCCATCCTACTTTCCCCTTGATCTCAAACAGATTTGCCTTATCTGTCCCAGCATTATGCTACCCCTGACTCCTCTTAAGCCATGTGAGCAAGCACGTCTGCAGCTTTGCTGACCTCACCTTATCCCAAGCCTGGCAGTGAGGCCTTCTCAGTGGCCATTGCAACCAGGCAAAAGATAATTACTGTGCTGAGTGAGATCTCAAAAAGGCACAGAGACTGTTCCTTTTTGGGTGTTTCTGCCCTTTATTCTGGCACAGCTGTGGGGCCAGAAATAGAAAGACAGGAGAGGGTTTTTAGTTGCAACTCTGTGATACAGACTTTACTGAGTATTTGGCTCTTTCAGCAAAACATGTTCATTAAAACCAGACTGTGAGTCCCAACAGTGAGACCAAAATGCTCAGGATGCTCATGTGCTTGGTGTTTCTCAGCAGCTGCTTGCCCAGCTTGTAGTAATTGAATCCTGTTCCTTTCTGCAGCTCCACTCTGACATGGACAGGGGAGACGGTTCAATCAAATACATCCTCTCAGGAGAGGGAGCTGGCATTGTATTTACAATTGATGATACAACAGGGGACATTCATGCCATTCAACGACTGGACCGGGAAGAAAGGTCACAGTACACCCTCAGAGCACAGGCTCTGGACAGACGAACAGGTCGGCCAATGGAACCGGAGTCAGAGTTCATCATCAAAATCCAAGACATCAATGACAATGAACCTAAGTTCCTGGATGGACCTTATGTAGCCTCTGTTCCAGAAATGTCACCTGTGGGTAAGGCAGATTTTGTGGAGTCTCCTCCCCTATAAGCAAATTGGAGATGGTCACCAAAATATAAATTCCCTGACTTCTTGGATTAAGCCTTTGTCCCTTGTGCCAGAGCTGCAGGACAGGAGAGCTTTCCCTGGGGTGCCTGGCTACCACAGAAGAGGGATAGTAGGTTTACACCACATTCAACTGGGCCCCTCTGAAAGAAAACATGCCAAGGGAAGCCAGAGAGCTGAAAAAAGGTGTAGATTGAACATGGCATCCTCAGGAAACTTACAGTAACATACTGCCCCTTCTCTCCTTCCATCGGAAGGTAGCAACACTGATGACCATTAGACAACCATTACCACCCAGTAAAATAACACAGTTTTAGGAACCTATTCTAGTTCATACTGAGAGCTGAAGTACTGCCCAGGAAACATGACAACAATTATTAGGAGCTTTGAGCCTTCTGATCCCTGTAAGCCTGCACTAAAGTCAGTTCAGTGGATCCCAAAATTCTGGCACAATTTGCTCTCCACTGTTAAAGAATGAAATCATGTCAAAGACAGTCCTGTTGCTGTAGTGCCGAAGACAAACAGCAGCCTTCCTAGCTACCCAAGTCAAGAGAAACCATTTACATGTAACGGATCAAATATTCCCATAAAACATTATTTTTCTGGACTCCTTTCTTTAGGAGTGGCTTTTTGCTTTTTAGCTGTGACGTCATTACAAAGATAATAGTACCATATAAATCTCATGTCCTTCTTTAACTTCTCATTCTTCAATATTATGTTGTCATAAAGCTAGAGACAAGCATCGAATACAGATGTTCCATTCAGAAATGGTGTTTCTTAATGGTAATGTCTACCTTAAATTCAGATTTATTTTCAAGTGTGTATCTAGTAACACTAGATTTGTTTCTAACATAGAACATTAAGTAGAAGGCTAGGCACATTCATAAAGGCATTGTCTGACATTTTAAGGAGACAAAACTCACATATATTCTGAACAGTTATGCCTTACCTTCTCCTTTTTAATGATATATTAATTCATCTGCAAGCCATTAATGGCTTTAGAGGAAGCAGGCCTTGAAAACCAGTTGAAGAAAAGAAGTCTATATACATCTGTGCAGGTTCCAAAGGGCACTTAAGCAGGTTATAATCTCAAGGTCACGCAATGTAAACTGCAGTCCCACAGAGAGATAATCTCAGATACACATCCCTTCACACTCACTATTTGTGTACAAATGGTTTCCATCCCTTACTCAACATACGGCATTCACAGGCCTGCTACAGCAGCTCACAATTAATTTCAACAAAGCTATAGATCTTACTGGAGCTGCCTTTAAATAATATTTAAAATCAAAAAAAGGGGAAAAAAAGCAAGCAGTATATAACTACCAGCCCTCTGCAACCCATAACAAAGTACTGTTATATTGGCAATTCTGTAACTGTAGTCCATAGAGTACTAGCTTTTTTATATCTCCTTATAGATGCATGATGAATTTATGCCTGTTAATTCCTTTAACGCTAATGAGATAAAAGTATGGGCAATAACAATAAACACTATGATCATCAAATGAAAAAGTTTGTTGTGGTAAAGCTTTTGTTAGGCACTTCATTTTATTTTGAACTGTACTTTTCATGCCAGCTCTTTATCCCACAAAGTCTTACCTGATGGATTTTTTTGTCAGGCACCTCTGTTATCCAGGTGACAGCAACAGATGCTGATGACCCAACCTATGGGAACAGTGCAAGAGTAGTGTACAGTATTCTCCAAGGACAACCATATTTCTCTGTGGACTCTCGAACAGGTATGTTATTTCACCAAGGAATGACACAGTGTGAAAACAAAAGAAAAACTTTCAAGCAGAAAGTAAAGGCAGTGCATTGTGACTGTGGTCAGAGAAACATATTTCTATGGCTCAGAGTCAAGATAGAGCAGTACTGTGTGAGGGCTAAAACAAGGCTGTGGTAATGAGCTCCAGAATTATGTGCTTTCTACAGTGATATATTCATCTGAATGACTGTATTCTGCAGCTCAGGAGCTGGATGGGTTGGATGCTGTAAATGTTCTTGTTGGCATCTATCATTGCAACAATGTCTTCAGCAGATCTAGATAGTAACAAGGCTTAGAGATAAAAAAAAAGTAATCTGCGAATCAACCAGGACTGGAAAGTGCAACTTAAAGGATGCAGTTATCTGGCATAGTTTTACCTAAGGGTGTTCTTCTTAATAACCTTAAATTTATCTATAGGATACCCTCGCTGTTTTGCTTTCTCTCTCTCATTTTCTGTGTATATCCAAGGTTCATATCCAAAAGAGGAATCTGACAGGTTTTGACAGTTTCTAAAGGGCATCTGTAGTGCTAAGGTCAGAAATTCATGAGACGATAGTCACTGCTGAGCCCTAGGGGACAAAGCAGAACAACACTGTATAATCTACTTCTGAAAGTTAGCAGTTTAGGGAGTAGGTGCTCTAGTCAAAGACAAATTTGTATATGGCATGCTATTTTCTCAGCTCTTTACAATATAAATAAAACAGCAATGTCCCTTTTGTCTTCAGGTTATCAGCCACAGATAATCATAGATTTGCTGAGTACTGAATGATTTCTAAGAAAGTAAAGAAGCAATATTCAGGGTCAGACCTGGTACAGATTAAACCGGTAGAATGCAACTTAGACTGAAGATAGGCTCTTAAGTACAAAATCATGTTCTTGATTGGTATTTAACCCAGAAATGCTCTTTTTCTCCACTTACTAATTTCCCAGTCACTTAGACCTGAATCTCTGCATATGTCCAGAGCTGCCTCAGCCTTTACAAATGTACAGGGCATCCTTTTAGACAATGTCCAGTTGTGAGCCAGAAACAATTTCCCCACCACAAACACAGTACTCTCACCAGCTTTTCCACAGCAAACCACCTACAGCATTTGTTAACCCAAAAAATGCAACTGAAGTTCTCACATTCCTCTAAAACGGAGCTAAATTATAAACAATCACCAGCTCCTTTATATTGATGCATAGTGATTAAAGCATCTGATAGTGGACAGCATATTTCAATATATTCCTCTTCCATGTCCTTATCCTTCACCTCCTGACACAATCTCTTGGTTCCAGAAGCATGCCTGTTCTGCCGCTGGCCTCACAGGTGCTCAACAATGTATATGCACAACTTCAAAGGAAAGCTGAGAGCCTCTTCCTCCTTTTTTTTTCAGGGTACTTTTACAGCCTGACCATGATCATAATCCCCTACAAGGTAAAGCCTGAGGATTTAAATTCCCTCAGGCGGAGGAGGCAAAAAACCCTGAGTATCCAACTTCCCAAGAAATCATCTGGCTGTTGCAAAAAAGAAAGGACATCACCTTAGCTCTACTCTTTACTACTTTTTTAAGACAGAAAACCTCACTCAGTTTGATTAAAGAGGTGGTATCAGCACCCTTTACTTTAGAAGATCTGAGGATCTGATCCTTTCCATAGCCCTAAGGAGAGTTTTAAGGTTCACCACTGTCCCCAGCATTTCCTTAATGACCAGTTTTGTGCAGCAGCATCAGAGGCTTGCTGCTCAGCATGGCTGCTCCTCTGGGTCCCATTTGGAGGATCATGAACCCCAGCCTGGCTCTGAGTCCTGCTGTCCTGGACTGGCCCTTCTGGTGCCCAAACATAGGCATGGGGAGCCTGGCTTTTAGGCACTGAAGTCTTTTTTCATGTATCTAGACTGTTCTGTATTAAGGACAAGCCAAGAGTGGAAATACTCTAAAAAGTATTCATATATGGAGAAAATACTTTCCAAAATGATAACCATTTTCATATCTTATTTATATCCATGGGAAGTATTCAGTACTGGTCACTGTTTCTTCCCTCTTGCATACAGCGATAATTGCCAATGCAATATCTTTTTACTGCTTTTTTATTAAACCCATACATTGTCTGCCTGCTAAAAATAAACACTAAATGCAGATCACTCAAGTTAATAGTGTCCTGACATGCAAGTACTGCCTGTTGAGCCATGCAGCTGGGTTGGTGCCTAGGGCTGACACATATTTGCCCCCACATAGAAGGCCACCCCAAATGTGCCATGACCTATGTCTAGCAAGGGCCATAAGTGCCGTGGAAAGTGTCCCCTGGCAGTGCATGACCTGGGCTGCATCACCAGCCACTGCTGATGTCCTGTTCAGGGACCCTGGTGTGGCCAAGCAGTAGTGCTGAGCATCTATGGTGTGAAAGAGAAAGCAGAGAAAGCCACCAGTGTGCTGTGGGCAAGTAGCTGCTGAGATGGTATGGGTCACACTGGGAGGACTGGAGGTTTGACACCTCTGCAATGTAGACCTGTGCGCCTCTGTCCTGGCAGACAGCCGTGGGGATGAACAGAGTTCAGTGGGGGCAGCCGGGTGAGAGGGAAAGGAGTGCGAACACTAGCAGATCTGATGCCCGAGGAAAACCAAAGAGCAGCATTCAAACCCGGGGCAGACCCCCGACAAGCCCAGCATGGGTGGCAGGAGGAGGCCGGGCGGGTGCACCCGGAGTCCCAGGGGCGAGCAGCCTCGTGGAAGCACAGCGGCAAGAGCCGCTCCCCCGCCGTACAGCACTGACCTCGCCGCTACCCGGACCGGCTCCCCGCAGCCTCGGAAAGAGAAGTGCTGCTGCCACCTCATGTCCTCTTGCAGTAGTGTTACCCCGAAGGACACGGAGGCTCAGCAGGTGGAGGAAGCGGGCTCACCACCCCCCGCCCGGCCCAAACAAGGGGCAGCTCCCCAGATTGTACTCGCGTAACGCGCAGCGCGGGTCCCCAAGGTCCCGATCAAAGCCTGTGGGCTTACGCCAGTTTGCCTCCAGGATTTCATGTGCAGGGACGGTGGAACACTCACCTCGATCTATTTGTTAACTAATCCCATCAATTCCACTTCTGTGTGGACACAGTTATCTCCAAGTAGCACAGCACACTCTGATCCTGAAAAGCTTTTTCAGCTCTCTTGGAAGGCAACATTTGAATTTTGAACAGACAGCCTGCCCCAGAGCTGATGCATTTTAACTGGGCTGCTTTAAAATTCACACCTTCTGTTAACCTAGATTTAATTTGGGTAAGTTTACTCTGCCAGGAAAGGTGAGAGTGAATGCAGAGCCTGGTCTCATTCTTGACATAGGGAATAGAATGCAGGACCAAGAGCACTCCACCTTGTTTGTATACTCTTTAACTGCCATTTCTTTTGTTCCCAAAACCTCTTTCCCCTTCAATCTCAGGCTTAATTAGAACAGCTCTAATGAACATGGACAGAGAAGCAAAAGAATATTATGAAGTGATTATCCAGGCCAAGGATATGGGTGGACAGCTGGGAGGATTAGCTGGAACAACCACAGTCAACATCACCCTCTCTGATGTCAATGACAACCCACCCAGATTTCCACAGAGTGAGTACCCACTGCAGTAGGATGGACAAAAAGGGGTGGGTGAGTTGTCCAGCTGCTGTTTGCTGTCATTGCAGACATTTTCAAACTCTGAATAGTCACTATCAGAGATGGGCAGAATTTCAATTGATGAAGGAACTTTCCTTCAGAAAAAAATGGCAACATGTCAAAATTCACCACTTTGTCTTTCAGAAGAGGTTTCTGACCTCCAAAACCAACAAAAAATACACTTTAAAAAAAAAGAAGGGGAAATTAATTTAGATAAAAAGGAAAGAAGGATGTCTTTAATGTTCCTAGAATGCTTATGGCCATTGCCTTTGGCTGCTGATTGCTGCCCTGACTCTCTCTTCATCCCATCTCCAAAAGGATGTCTGTCAAATCAGGGACATGTGGCAGTGCTGGAAGCTGAAAGATAATTCATTCACCATTCCAGCCAGGTCACTGCAGGGGAGCGTCTGGTAGCTGTGTTGTCAATGTACAGTGTGTTGTCATACAGGCTGCTCTCCAGAAAAGGTTCATCTAAACCTTGGTAATATACAGTTAAACCCTATGATATGCAACAGCCACAGTTAATGGAATGCAAAAGCAGGCAACTCCACTCTTATCAAAAATATTACTTTGTATTTACAAAAGTGATCCTCAAATCAAGATTTGCAATATTTTGTTCTTTCTTTTTAATTTGTTTAGATCAAATTTATCTACATAATTCTACATTCTTGTTAAAACTTGAAGGAATCTTTTCAAGTTTGATTGAACTAAATCTTTCAAGGGATATATTTTTATTAAAAAAATAAAAATTCTGATTATTTTGGTGGCATAGATCAGTCTCAAGCCATTTTGCTTTTACCATTTTTCTTATCCAGCTGAGAAATAAAACCTCCTGCAGTTCCTTTTGTTGCTATTCTCCATCTGTTTCTGCATGCTGCACTGTTAAATCAAAGCATTACACTAAGATTAGCAAGAAACCTCAAGTTCTGCTTTTCTGTCAGAGCAACTTGTTGGATTTTCAATCCTGTTTTGAAAGTGGCATGAATTGTAACTCTTTGATGTCAAACTCTTGATTAAAAAAATTAAGAATAGATTAAACCCATCCTAGGTGTTATCCTGCTTTATAAAGCTCAATAATTGGTGGAGCCAACAGAGAGAGTGCAGCAAGGAAGGTTTGAACATAAATATGATGGCAGAGAAGTATTTTAGGCTCAACATCTAGATTTTTTAAGCATACTTTCAAAATAAAAGCTCTTTCTTTCCCCAGGCTTGATGATCAGCAAATTAGTGATGCACCAAATGTGCTCAAGGCAGGGTTCGTAGGGAGGAGTAGTATATTTTAATAGAGTAAGTAGTCAATTTGGAAGAAACGGGCAAGCTTCTGAGCTCTCAAAGTCTTATTCAGGGTTGAAAAGAAGTTTATACTGACTTGAGAAAGGATTTGTAGTGCTTAAAACCTGTATTTATACCCTGTGTACAAGCTGATCTAATAAAAGATGCCTGTCTATTAAAGCTGTTTCATACCCTGCTTTATATCATGGCTTCAACAGCACATGTGTTAATTGCCCCATTTTTCTGGTTGAAGTTCCCATTTTCAGTAATCTTGCTACTTTGAAAAGAACCCTTTGAACAAACCTGTTGATATGACAAACTCCTAAATAAAACTATCTCAGGCAATTCAGTCGACCTGGGGGTTTTTAAAGGAAATCACACTGCTGTTGCAGCTTTGGGATAAGGTACTGGAGACTCCCTGCAGGCTATGCAGCGCTGTGGCCTGCCTTGATCTACTCTTCACATCGCAGTTTTTGGTTCCTTTTCACAGCCTGTTTTTTGCTCCCCTCTCCCTCTCTGCTGCTTGTGCCAGAGCATTATCAGATGAGCGTGCTGGAATCCGCTCCTGTCAGCTCCACTGTGGGCCGCGTGGTTGCTAAAGACCTGGATGAAGGCATAAATGCAGAGATGAAATACAGCCTTGTGGATGGAGATGGACTGGATGTCTTTGATATTAACACTGATCCTAATTACCAAGTTGGCATCATAACTGTGAGAAAGGTAGTGAAGTTTCCTTTTTATAGTAATTTATATGGCTAACATGTAATTCCTGGTTACATTTTATAGGTGCAGCATTCCCTTATGCCTATAGTAATTTGGTTCCCATTACATGACAGTAGCCCCTTTCCTGCTATAAAACAGAATTTTTTTAACCTTCATTGCTAAAATGTGGAAGCAGACAGCTTGGGGAAAGCATTAGAATAAACATGGCTTTTCCTACTGAAGGAATGGTCCGATTCACTATTTATCTATTTAAATATTCTCTGTAGCTTAATTATCCTACAATACAAGAAATTAGATCAATATTTGCATTTGAACTGTACACATTTTTCACTCCTGTGTCCCACAAACAATAATAAAGTATGCCTTAGAATTATTTATAAACCGATAAAACCCAGGCAGGTTTTCTTTTTAATTGCTGCTTGAAGATCCATAAATGCTAATTAGGCTAGAAGAAGCTGTCTCTAAAATGGCAGCTGTGAAACTGCTAGCACTCTGTACTGTAGGCTATGCAGAAAGGCAGGGAGTATTTTCCTTAGACTCGCTGCTACAGGATATTTATTCTACAAGCTCACATAAATGCTAGAAGTTCAACTCTGTTTCTACGTTATGAAATTATAACCATATTTCTGCCTAAGCATATCTAGTGTACTAATAACGAAGTATATTCTCCATTTAAATAGCCTGGGATTAAATTGTGCACTAAAATGGAGCAACACATGGCAGAGATTTGACCCTACAAGCCTCTATGCCCTGCAGCAAAGTATTTAAACATGTATTTATGGTCACATTTCTCCTGAGCACTAGTCCCTAAAGTTAAATATGTTTGCTGGAATTAAAGAGAGGTTGAATGCAGTCTCTAATGTAATTTTTCACTAATATATTGATGAAAGAAAATTGTTTCTTTGGAGTGAATGTGTCAATAAGCTTGACTTTTGTTATGATAAATACAGTTCTACTAGATGTTTATGTACATTAAGAGGAGGAGTTATAAACTTTTTCAGCATCAATCATACCTGGTATGTACTGGCATCCGGTACATGCTGCTCGATACATAAATGTTTGTAAAATTCTATCTATGCCTGTAGTTTTTTGTAATGTTATTATTATCAATAGCAAAACATTGGGAAAGTTGAACTTTGTATCCATTTAAGAAAAAAATAATTCAACTGAATATCAAAAGGGGGAGAGTGGGGAGAGAGACAGAGAAAGAATTTGTAAACCCAAAATGAAATCTTCTTTGAAAGAAAGCAATACTTCCCCTTTCATTTTTCTAGACAGATTTCCCAAGCACAATGACTAACACTTCTATCATGGGCATCAAAATGTCAGAATTTACAGTTACAGATAAGACCACTGTTTGTAGTCTTGTGGCCACTTACCTCAGTCCCCTAAATCCAAAAATGTTGATCACCTCCTGAAGAGTTACAGCTCTTTCCAAGCTCCCTGCCTGTGAGGCTTATTGTCACTCCAGTGACGGTTTTCCCCCCTTCTCCCTTCCTGGGCTGCCACATTGCCCAAAGGAGCAGAGTGGTGGACCAAGCCCAGTGTTTCCTCCCTGGTCAGTCACTTCTCACAGCAGCTCTTGCTAAATACCTCCTGCATGGCACATCTCTCAGTGTCTGTCCCAGCACTGGGGTAAGGAGGATGAAGATGAGGAGAGGTTTCCATTGGTTGCCTTTCCTCTCAGCTGTGTTTTACAATGCTCGGTTTGTAGAAGGCAACCCGCTCGCCCTCCTTACAGTACCACTGTTGGAAAGAGGTTTGAACAGACCCATGGAAGATGAAACTGAGGGGGGCAGTGATGTTGAGGCGTTGACACATGAAAGGATCTCTGGAGAGAAAGCCATGGCTAAAGAAGAGGGCAAACTGAGGGAGTCTGAATGCAGAAGCATCAAAAATATGATTGCCTAGCACACTTGTTTGATTTATCTCATTTGTCTAACTTGATCATTCCAGGTGATTATGTCTTTTCATAATGTAGTTGGGGTTTATAGCTTGTAAGCGTTCCGGTGATTTAACTGCTCCTTTTACAATTTAGCTTTTTAGTGTACATGCAGTGTTTCTCATGCAGTTTTCTGAGAAACTATGAAATATAATGGCCTCTTTCTTAGTATATGTTTAGGCAGCTTTGCATTGCACATTCCTTGACAGATGGACAATAAATGTTGCTTGATCATGTGAATTTATTTTATTGCTATTTTTGCAATGCATAAATATACAACTCGTAGACCATAACAGCTCTTCAGTAATGGGTAATACGTTTGTAGATCTAGATAAATCTTTGCTGACAAGTCCTATGCCTGCAGTAGTCACTGATTTACCAGATGGAACTAAGGGCAGCCTGAGCAAGTTTCAGTTCATCTGTTTGCACCTGCTGCCCCAGGTTGCACAGGCTGTACTACATCACTGCACAGCATCTCCAGTAATACTGGACTGTCATCTCCCCAGCATAAGAAAACCAGTTCCCATTCCAATTTTCATTTCTCATATCCATGTCCTGAATTCTGAGTTTTAGGTTTATAATTTCAAGAACGCCAGTCTTTCATCAGGCATTCTTATGAAGGACATCAGCACTGGCAATTTTACTGCAAAAGCATGAGCTTTTGTATGTCACTGCAATGTTTTCACTTCTCAAGAAACAAGCTGTTGTGGCAGTAGAGAAATACTAGAGCCTCCATTGAATTTAGGGTGCATTTTGAGGCCCACAGGATATACTTCCGCCATGCCTGAGCATGTGAAACTTGTGCTGATGTTGCTTAAACTAATATATGCCTCATAGCTGCAGAATTGGCAGATTGCATTATTGAGCAGGGCAGAAAAGAGATGGGTTGCAGCTGGCCAAGGAGGACTTCAATGCTACAGGTATGATCTTTGCAGCTTTGACTTCCAGTTGCTTTGGCATTCTCTTTCTTCATTACTGTCCTGCCCATCTCCTTGTCCCAGTCTGGTGGCGAGTCTTCAAAAAGAAAGAGCTGACCAGGAAAAGCAAAGGTACTGGATGGGAACAACAGCAGTGATCTGACTATAGTCCAAATGAAATAAGACTGTGCATGGTAATTCCACACATGATGCTCAAGACACGTGTTTTGAAAGCCATTAATGCAACAAAAATGAGTATGTCCCACTGGTCAACCCCGAGAATTGGGTCATGTCTTTCCTGGTACAAAGTTGTCTTGATCAATATCTCTTCCAGCTAAGGGGAACCAGTTTTTGCTGGTTTTCAGCATTGAAACTCCCTAGATCACACAAGTAAAGGGTTGTGACCATCTAGCCACATTGCTTGTAACTTCCAACTTCAGCTTGGGAAGTATGATTGTGTCCTCAATAAGCTGTACCTCACCTGGTTAAATTTTTTTTGTATATTTTGGATTGATCCTTCCATACTGTCATTCTGTTCATCAGATGTTTTTAGCCATCTCTTATTAAGACTGGTAATTTACACATTAAATATGTAGTTCTTTATTTAATTGTAAGCAGGTTTTGGAGAGGTGTTATTTTTTTCAGGGATCTGTAAAAAGAAGAGGGAAGGAAAATTAAAAATGTATTTATTGGGAGGTCCATTGCTAGCATTAATTATTTCTATATCCATGTTTACAAAATAAGTAGTTTTATCTAAATGGGAAATCAAGTTCATGAAACTACTAACAGAGGAAGCTACCCTCCCCCCCCCCCACCCCCCTCCCTC
>NDXB01017369.1:27822-59947 GCA_002631895.1 Agapornis roseicollis | reverse complement strand
GGAGAGCCACCCCCCCCCCCCCCCCCCCTTATTCATTATTTCAGGAAATAATTTGTTTAAAATAGCTATTCCCACTCCCTGCTTCAAATAATACCTGAGTATTTCATCCAGAAGAGCTCCTGTAGGAAGAGGTCAGGGGTACCTCAGAATGCTTTGAAATTAAACTATACTCTCGCCAGGGAGGCGGTTCAAATCCTAGAACTCAGCACACCTGGATTGTGAGCCTCTGTTTAGAACACTTACTGAGAGGACATTAAAAAAACCACTTATAGGAAAGATGTATTACTGATAAAATCTGGAACAGGATCCCACAAGAAGAGCTGATCATGTCCCCTGCTCCCACTGGAGCTCTTTAGCAGCATGGCAGACAGGGCTCTCTGGAAAGGAGACTGATCTCCATACAGAATAAAAAGGATGCTAAGTGGAACCTCAGTCTCATGCATGAGCATCCTTGTCCCTGACACTAGACCCTTTTTTGAGGAACCAACTTTTCATATTTAACTTATTTCCAGGTGCTCCTGTACTTTCTGTTTCTACATGTATTTTCCTCAGAGTGGCATGAAACACACTGTACCAATCACAACAGTGGTCTTGTGGCTGCTTTTACTTTCATTTCAGCAAGAAGAATGAAAAAATACATATTCTGAAGTGGTCTTCAAATATTTCTACTGTCTTGTTCAGTTCAACTGTCAAATTACAAAAAAAAAAAAAAATAATATGCATACTATACTACTCCTAATACTATTTTCACTCAATACTTTTATTCTATCTGCAAATATTTACCTTTGTTAGGCACATGATTAAAAATCAAAGTAAAGATCTACTTTAAAAAGAAACATCAGTTTATATTAGAGGGTAACTTTACTTCTGAAAATTAAAATTATATGTCCTAAATCATAGGGCTCAGTTTGCCTGATGCTGTATGTATTTTTCCTACTCAGCCTTTAAGTTTTGAGAGCAAGAAAAGCTACACCTTGAAAGTAGAGGGTGCCAACCCCCACCTGGAAATGCGGTTCTTGAACCTGGGTCCCTTTCGTGACACCACCACCGTCCATATCTCTGTGGAAGACGTAGATGAACCTCCTGTGTTTGAGCCCAGCTTCTACTTTGTGGAAGTGCCTGAGGATGTGGAGATTGGAACCACCATACAGACCATTATTGCCAAGGACCCAGATGTGACCAACAATTCCATCAGGTCTGTCCTGTCTTTGTTTACTCCCTCATGAGTGCTACATACATACACCAACTACTATGTATGGTTGGTGAGGCAGTGATGAAACAGCACAGCTGGAACTCACTCTTTTTTAGCCAGTAGTAGTTGTCAGTAGGTTTATCCAAGCCAGATCTCACACATTGAGGAGCTCTGCTATGACTATCAAAGCAATGCAGGGGCTCACCGTTGCCTTTTCTGTGGTATCTGCATTTAGCATTGCAACATACTGGTCAGGCATGTCCTGATAGGATACATTGAAAACAAACTGCATACTGTCATGCTTTGCTGGCACAAAACCTGACAACATCACTAAGAATCTGCTGCCATAGCGAGGGGAAGGTAACCAACTTACTTCTCCTTTCTACCCTCCTGATTCAAAGCCTGCTTTTGTCAATAGCTCAAATACAAAGCTACTTTTAGAATGGATTGAATGTGTACTAATAAATATTCATGAACCACTAAATTGTATAGTGACTGGTTAAAGCTGCAGAGCTAGATATTCCCATATGGAGTTAAGAAAGGTAAAGGTGTATTTACAGCTATGGGAGCTTTGTAGCTGCAACTCAGCAAGGAGCCAAAGGAGCAGATTTGTGTGATCACACACTTTGTTCCATGCTATCTGCCAAGTCAGCCCAGTTTATCAGAGAAGATCGTTTTTCTCTGAGGCCAGCACACATACTAATTTTCACAACCTGCAGAAGCTCCAGGTGACTGCAAGTTAATCCCAGCAGGTTGGCTGCTTCTCTCTTCTGAGAAACACTTTGAGTGAGCTGCAGTTTGTCTAACCTTGGGTCAATCCAGCTTCTGAATTATCTGTGTTCAGGACCAGGTATGGGAAATACAGGAGGGAGTCGAAACATCAAATATTTGGAGTTTTTGAAGAAAGTTAAATCTATATGAGCAGCTCTGGGCTTCACATAGGAGATCGGAGCAGACACGGATCCTGTTCTTCTTAATGATATAATTTCCTGTGTTGCTGCTCTAATTAGTTTTTCATCTCTGCTATCTTAATATACCTATCTTTTCTGTGTTATAAGGTTATCATACTTCTCATGATATTGTCTCAAATTCTTCAATAAAACTAAGTATTATACTGTCTACATCACAATTGCATTACCCTAAACTTTTTTTCACTTGCATCCTATTTTGCTGATTACTGTCTAGCATTATCCAAACACTTCAGTGCAGTTTTGTGCTAATCTGCTTAAAACAGTGTAAGAGTAATTCTGCAGACTATCAGAAAGCAAAAGTGTTCATTGTTATTTTTAATGAGGTTTCTCTTAGTTTTCTTCAGAGTTTTCCAGTGACTACCCTTGATGAAACAGCACTCTATAAAATACAGAATGCATCACCAGAGATACATTACAATAAAAAAAAAAAACAGTTGCAAATATTCACGGACTCCTTTGTAACTCTGTCCCTTCCTGACTTTCTTCCTCTCTTTCTTCCCAGCTTCTGCCCTTCCCACTTTCTTTCCTCCCTCCTCCCTTCTCTCCTTCCTCCCCCACACCTAGTACATACAAATGTAAATGGTTGGAGTAGAGGAAATAGGGAAAAAAATAAGAATAAATACTACTTGTAATGCTATCTAAAATACAAATGTTAAGATCTGGTTCTCCTTGCCTGTCGTGTGGTCCACTCCATCCATGAGAGCTTTGTGCAGTATCATTCTGTGAGTGTTTTAGGCTTGCTTTGCATTCGCTTTGCACAGGGCAAGGCAATATAAGGAAACCAAAATCCCATACTTTGTTACGCAAGCTGAACTCCATCTGAAATTGAAACAGTGATCTGACCCTCCTTTTGCCATTTTTTTCTAGTATGGAAAATCCAGGACACACTGTGGGAGGGCTCAATAAACACCGGGGAACTCTCAAATCCTCATTTTCCCAGCATCCAGTTTCTGGACTCTCACACTGTGAAGTTATAATGGCTGAAAATATACCATGATTGTTAAGTGATTCAGGAAGATTATCTAAGGAATACAATGGAAACAAGTGTGAAGGAGCAGGTGTTATTAGCAGGAGAACTTACATGGAGAACCCAGACAGAAACTCCACCTGTGCCTCTTGACAATGGTGATTAATGCCTCAATGCTTAATCACAAAGTCATAATCAATTTCAGATACTTGTTGGCCTTACACTGTCAGAGAAAAATTCTTTTTATAGCTCTCATACAAGAATAATTATTATAGCTAAATATAGGAATACTCGTACTTATTTCCTAAATATATCAAAGGTCTGAGAAATCTATTTAAGAAGGGATGGGAAGGACTGGAAAGGAAAGGGAAGCAAATCTGCTATCCCACCTTCTTTGATTTTTCTGGAAAAAAAATTGTAGAAGAATTTCCCAACAACACAGCTCAATAACATTTTATATCCCAGTTTAATAAGTTCCTATATAAAGATCAGGCTGGCATGCTTGTTCCAGTCAACACACTTGTGCTGAAAGGGGAATATTCAGAAGAACAAGCCCTGTTCAGAATCTGTTATGACTAATGTTTTCACTTCGCATCAACTTCAAAGGAAGAACCAGCAAAAATGAGGATAAGTCTGGGCTCTCTTCTAGGCTGTGACATTTACATAGGTTCGTGGGTGGCTTTTGCCAAAGGACCTCTTGCCGTGATTATAGTTAATTAGGAAGGCATCTCGTGAATGCTGTTAAGAGCAAGGTGATGCATATGAAGGATATTGAATATTTTACACACCCTGCAAAATGATCCCTCAGACTGAATGAGCACAGCAGTGGCAGCTGTCGATCAGCTGACTCCCTGCCCAAGTTTTCTGGCCTTCAGGTACCACCACATTTCCTTGGTCACGGATACAGAAAGCTTATTCCCAGCATTAAACTGACATAATATTAGCCAGGCAGGTTCAGCAATTATGATGAATCAACCTCACAGAAGAGGCTGCTTTTCTAGCTGGATGATATGAGAAAGCCATTCATCATCCCCTTGCGTTGACATGGCCCAATCAGTATGGATGGTTCAGGATGCAGGTGGAGTTTAATTCCCTGAAGGAGGAGAGAATACAAAAGTACAAGGAAGGGAACAGTTCCTCCTTGTCAGTGTAAGGTGCTCAGAGAATGAGCTGAGTAAAGTAATTTTCATCTTGCCTCAACCATGCCCAAGGAAAGGGCATAATTATTTTGCTTAGAAAAAGAAATCACACTCCTCACTGACAGATTTTCTTTGTAAAGCAGATGTTCCTGTGCTGAGTTGTGCCTTGCTTTGAGGCTTCTTCCTCTAAATCTTCATGTCTTCCAGCTCCATCTAAGTAGTACTCACCATTAAATGTTGTTAGCCACATGAACTAGTTTTTTGAGCAGCTGACTTTACCTATACAAGTCAATGAAGCATATAACTAGGTTGTGGAAGAACGTGGATCTGCTGGGTATGACATTATTCCCATTGCTAGGGTATTTTGTTGGCTATAACACAGTTTTCACAAGGGTTGCATAATACTTTTAATATGTACTCTTGCAGATACTCAATTGACAGAAGCAGTGATCCAGGGCGGTTCTTTTATGTCGACATCACATCAGGAGCACTGATGACTGCAAGACCTCTTGACCGGGAAGATGTTTCTTGGCACAACATCACTGTGCTGGCCATGGAGCTGAGTAAGGAGAATGCAAACTGTACATAGATTAAAAAGATACAATAGACAAAGCAGGCTGGGAGACAGATTCAGCAGTTCACATGTTCTTATGCACTGAGTGGGAAGTTGTGTTAACTGAATTACTTTTCTGACATCGACAAGCAAATACTGCATTTTATTTATTTTTTGTGCTCCCTTTCACAGGATGGTGGGATGAGTAGAGGCTGGCAATTCAATGCAGAGTGCTGCTTTCCCAATTCATTAGTATTCCAGGGATTTATTTAAAACTCTTTCTGATGTGTTTCTGTAAAAGCTCTGTCTCTTCAGAAGGGCTAGGCAGCTAAAGCAGATGTTGTATATGCTGCACAGCTCCCAGAGCTGCCAGTCCTATGTGGGAGGACTGAGTGGCGCAGGGACTGGTAGGTAGAAGTGATCCTGCACTACTAAGTCACCAGTTGAAATCTGCTCTCGTTCAGCAGCAAGTAAAGATCATCACCGTCTGCTTTCTGCATAAATAATTTGGGCCAGAATGCTAAACTTGTTATGCATTTTGTTTTTACAATGAACTAGAACTCAGGTCAGGATTAACCTGTGCCAAGCATTTACCTAGGCTTTGAGAGCAAGGAGATGCTGATTATTTTGTAGTGTCTCTAGGAAAAAATTAGCCAAGTTTGAAATACTAACAGATGTGAGATTCATAAAGGAGTCTGGGGTATATAAGCAAACAAAAAATTCACCCAGTCTTCACCAGAAATCTCTCTGGTCCGTATAGCTTTTGCTCAGGATTTCAGTGCATCTGATGATGGGCAGCAGCTTTTCAGAAGCTTGCTGCCAATAGCGGCATCGTTCCTCGTGTCTGAGAGAGTTCCCTGCACATTCAGGCTGTACCAGAGATATAGGGCAGTTTGAGAAGAAAAAAGCTTCAAGAAGCTTGCCCAAAAATGCATCAGCCAACTTGAGGTTAGCAAAGAGAAGGTTTCACAAGAGTCAGGATGACTCTGCCACATGTTTGCAGGCTGTTCCAGAACATGACAGTTTTCTGTCCCCTTTTTANCCTGCCTGACCAATTTGGTGGCCTTCTATGATGGGGCAAAGAGAAGGTTTCACAAGAGTCAGGATGACTCTGCCACATGTTTGCAGGCTGTTCCAGAACATGACAGTTTTCTGTCCCCTTTTTACTAGTTAGGAGTTGGTGACATGATAGGATCTCACCCCCATCCATTTTGATGGGAGTTTTATTTTCAGTCACCAGTAGCCACTGCAATTTCATACAAATCCAAATACACACACAAGTCTGTAAATGCTGCCCTTGTAGCAGCACTCAAGGGTAAGAGCAATATGAAGGCATGTCTTCCTTTGACTCATCCTCCATCAACCCTCTGTCAGTTTTGATCTGTACGTGTGCAACACAGTATTTTAGTCTGTTGAATACCTGCAAAAATGTCATAGTTGTGCACTCCTGAATAAAGCTCCTACTTTAAAAAGTTAGATCAATATTGCTAAGAGTGTAAATGCAGACATTCTTCTGGCACAATGACAGGTGTGTTAGCAAGATATGTATGGATATGTGGGAAGATGAAGGATTAAATTATAAATTGGGGAGAAACAATATAGTTTAAGAGTATTATCTCAGTGATACAATGTGACACATGCTACTGATACGGTACATTGAACATTTAAGAAAGTTCCAGGATATAAGAAAATTCTCTATTGTTTATATGAACATATCACTTCTTGTTATAAAGAGAGATCTATTTGGAGATAAATGCACAAAGCGGTATGGTGAAAAAGAAGATGAGAATACTCTTTTAAGAATTTTCTGGATTTTTGCACCTTTTCTGACCTCATAATAGTGAATTTCCTTTTTTTTTTTTTTCATTCTGCTTAGTGTTTTATCATCAAATAAAGGAAAAAAGATATTTGGGAAAAAAAATACAGTAAAAAAGAATTCTGTGGCCACCTAGTTTGGAAATTGTGAAGATATGTGAAATGATACTTGGATTTACCGGCAAAGAAAGCTAATGAGCCAGTGGGACAGAAATATCACAAATGATGGCATGCAGAATGCAAAATCTTCATTGCAATTTTAAGCTTCAGTGAAAGCTTTTCTGTACAATTTCATGTGTTACTACATTTTAACCCCATCTGTACACAGTAACAAAACTTCGACAGCATTTGTGAGTTTAAGGAACATAAATTCTGAGCAAATCCTGAACTGAGAATTACCACTTTCATCAAGATCTGACTCACAAACCTATCCTTAAAAGAGTCCCTTTCTAATTTGTGCCACCGGCAGAGAGGCTTAACAAAGACTATTGCCCAATCAGGGACAGTAAAAAAAAAAAAAATACCGGGCATTGTGTAAAACTTCTGTTATAGAAATAGTCCCATTGGACCAAACCAAGTTGAAGTTTTCATGGAATTTGTTTGAAAAAGATGTGATCAGATGGGAAGCCAGGCTAGAGAGAGATGCATTTGCAGCTTCACTCCTGAGTCACACAGCCCACAAGTAATCACAGCTCCCTGTGGGAAAATGCCATTTAACATGAGTCAGTACCCAAAAAACTGCTTTACTTCTGAAGCAAGGTGAGGAGCAGCCCCTTCCCCTTCCTGTACACTGCCTTTCTTTACGTTGTGCCTCCTCCTTCCAGACAACCCCTCTCAGGTGGGCAGTGTCTCTGTGACAGTGAAAGTCCTGGATGTGAATGACAACGCGCCGGAATTTGCAAGGTTTTATGAAGCTTTTGTTTGTGAAAATGCCAAAGCAGGGCAGGTGAGAAACATTGGTAATGCCAGGGGCTGGGGAGGGAATGCCGTCCTGCACAAAGGCAGCATGTCAGAAAGAGTAAACATGGAAAAGAAGGTTCAGCTAACCACACATTTCACCTGAGCTCTGGTTGACAGCTGTCTATGCTGCTTTCCAAAGGCAAGTACATCACACCGGGATTAGCATCATACATAGCACCTCTTTTTTCTCCCTCAGTAGTTTCCAGAATCACTGCACAATATGCTTCATGGCTGAAATTAAGCCTTCCTTTGGGCAGGTGCCATCAGGCAAACATCCAGTGTGTCCTGTAGCAGCAACAAAGAGAGAAGTGTTATGAGAAATGCCATGGATTTAGCCCGCCCCGCCTGTGGCAGAAAAGGCTTACTGTTAAAAGACCCTATTTATAAGAGGCTTAAGCACCCTGGACTTGTGGGATTTGAGCACAACAAACTACATCAGCTTCAAAGGGGAGCCAAATTGAACCCATTTTGCTGGGACAGAGAGTCATGGACAGCACAGGAATTCCCCCTCTACACACTAAACCAGGACCTCTAAGCAAGCAGTGAAGCCTTTTTGCTCCTCTCCCTTCTAAAAGCCCATTAAACCCCCTGAACAAGGTCTGTCTTTGTCACAGATGGACATGATCTCTGTCTCGCTGGAGCTAGTGTGAGCTCTACTGCTGATTGCTTGTAGGGAGGCAACTTGGGTGCTTTGCCACAGTGGAGTCTTGTGTCTCCTAGTGCAAACCTGACTAGCATAGTTAAAACATATAGACATATTGCTGTGTGTTCACTGAAGCTTCTTCCAGCTTGCTGTGAAACAGAATGAAATAGCTACTCACTGCTGGGAGAACTTTCTCACAACTATCACATATAGGATAATTTCATCTCCCTTAGTTACAGAGGATCTTAAAAATACAGGGAGTAGAAATCATTGCATACTTTTTCCCTGGTTTTGAAAGGTGAGTGTCCTAAATAATAAGTTTTCTGAGAAATGCACTCTAATTTAGACTATTTCCTTATGTGAAGAAAGACAGCTTCTGTTTCCACTCTTTGAAAAGTTCTGAAATAATTTTTAAGGTGGTGAACAAGACTTTATGGGTCTGTCATTTGCCTTTGAATTCAAAAATAACTTTTGAACACAAAAATCCAGGTGAAGATTTATTCCTTGTCTAAAAAGATTTCAGAATGTTTATTCAGACAGAGCTATAGCTCACTCTGCTTCAAGCTGTTAGACCTACTTTACTAAGCCTCTATAGGTGAGCTGACAAATCTCTTTCTGGATTTAACATTGTCTTCATTTCTTTCCATGACATTATATATTGCATATGCAGAGTGTTTGCATGGTTGCCTTTAATCATTCTCTTTTCCACTGACAACTTGGAAAGAATTTAATTGATTTAAAATTAAAAGTGATAAAATAATTTACCTGAAGTCCTTTTATACCTGCAAAATGAAGTTGAAAATAAGCATGGACTTCTTACAAGCTCTCTAATGCACAGTGAGTCTTCTGAACACCCTGAAAAAATAAATGTGCAACAGAAGATAGGGATGCATGAGAGAAAAGTGTCTCTTATTTGAAGCAAACCAACTGTTTCCTTTGTTTAAAGGTGATTTGCATGAGCATAACAAAATATATGGAGCCTGCAAGGTTTTGAGTCTCTGATTTATCTACTGTACATTTGCAAGACAATTTCATTCAAATGCTCCATTTGCTTATATATACAAATATATATGATATCTGTTTATTCATATTATATATGTTTTGCTTCTCTACTATTTCTGCTTTGTTATCATACCCTGTAGCTGATCCAGACAGTGAGCGCTATCGACAGGGATGACCCACAGGATGGTCAGCACTTCTACTATAGCTTGGCTCCGGAGGCAGCCAACAACCCCAACTTTACTCTAAGGGACAATCAAGGTAATCAGAGTGGACACAGACAGTTAGATACTCTAATTTCTAATGCCTCAGTTGGACTTGAGAGGCTGTGACTTACATTGTGTGATAAGACTGCCATTTCAAATAATACCAAGTGACACCTGCTCCTTAAAGGCAGCAATAAAATGACATTACTTAACACACTTGAAGGTTATATGATATTTTCTTCTTTATAAATATTCCCTAGAAATAGGCCCCTTTTTCTTCTTCGATGAAATGTGCCAGTGTTCTGTTCAAATTCAGATCTTGTGGCCAGGCTGCAGGCATCTTGGATAACAGAGTGGAAACTGCATTCATTCAAAAGAAGATGCTTAAAGGTAGGATAGCAACTGGAACTAGGAGACATATCTGAAGGGAATTATGTTGTTCCTTTTTGGTTTTTTTGTACTTTTCATGTTTTCTCCCAGGCACAGAAAGGGAAGGTTCTAGTACTGTTCTAGTCTTTTCCCCCAAGCACTTTTTTCTCCCTCTTTTGTACATCCTCATTTCCGTAGGAAAGGGTAGGAGGTAGGGGAGGATAGGCAGAGCCTTAGGGGGATAATGGCATACAGCTTAAAGTCTGTGTAAGATCTGCTAAGTATAAACTGAAACACCAGTGGGAAGACTCATGGCAAAGTGCTGGCACGTGAGTGGAATTTGCTTCTTTTGGGGAAGCTTTGGTAGGCTTAGAGCCTGCAGGAAAACTCCACTGTAGCAAGCCTTTGCATGACTGCTGCTGATAGATCTCCACAGGCAGATACTGCTTAGGTCAGATCCACAACAGCCATCATGGGGAAAGAGGGAGGACTTTGAGTGACCTGGTGCAGAGCTTTGAAAGCCAGTATGAAGGGGCTGGATTTCAGTAGGAGTTTAGTATGTAAAGTACAGCAAATCAGCAAGCTATTTCCGAATAAGTGGGCAGAAAGACTGGCCACCTGCAGCATCTGTGCTGGTCTCCAAGCAGAGTGCCTGCCCCTGCTCCCACACTTGCCTGCTTGTCGCATGGATTTCCATAAGCCCTATCTGTGCCTCTGCAGGCGTATGAAAAAGCAATGTAGAGGCTAACAAAGAAGCCCCGACAAACATCTATTAAAACATGCTACTTGCAAAGTTTGGAACCCTCCTATACTGCACACTAACGTTTTTTCATCCCAAACCCAATATTCTTTCTATAGTGACCCCGCAGCCTCCACACACAATTTCTTGCATTTTTATCCCCAACTCCCTCCCATTGTCTCCCTGGTTTTATTTTTGAATATATACTGCCAAAATAAGTGAACAAATAAAACACAACTAAACATTGGGCAAACCAGGCTCATTTCACCCTCAAGGCATTGTTCTAAAAAAAGAAACCAAATTCTCAGCATCAGATGCACTTTTTCTGTCTAAGGCCATGCTTGTGATAATTTATAGTGACAGCAATGACTGAATGGCTGTGCCTCCCACTCTCTGTAAAATACCAGTTTTCCAGAGATATACAGCACAAGAAGCTTAGGGTACTATCAGTTACAGACCTGAAATAAAAAATGTGAAGTATCAAACCACTGACTATTTGAAATATAGACATTAAGGATTAATTTAGTGCCTCAGCAATTTGGAGTTTGTAGTCATTACAGTAACAATAATTTATATTTACATTTTCAGCTAGAGGCCACCAAGGACTGCATAAATCGTATGACATAGTCACAGAGGGGGTAGCTATATTGTATGTCACAGGGTGGCAAGACAAGAAACAGAACCCTCCTTGCTAGTCACAGCCTCCACATGTAAACACAAGACAGCAATGTTTCTCAGGCTGCAGGAAGGCACTATTAAGATTTGCAATTCTGCTGATTACTTGGTTGTCCAATATAGCAGTAGGAGAAACTGCAAAACATGCAGCCTTCCTGGCACAATTAAAACCTTGATTTATACTAGCAACAGATAGATAACACTTTGCATTCTGATGAGCTGTTTTACATATTTATTTGGCCCTTGTCATTTTAGTCTCTGAGAACTCCTTCAGTCTATTTATTCTCCACATATCTCTGGTAGACAGAGAAATCCTATTGTTCTCCATTTTTACGGTTGGGGATCCAGGACAAAAAGAAATTAAGCTACTTACATGCCTAGTTCCCTTTGAGCTCAGTAAAATCAGTGGGAGATAGACATATGAGCATCTGCAAAGATGTATGCTTAAATGACCTCCCAAGGCCTGTAGGATATATGTGATAAAGCAGGGAACTGAGCTGGAGTCTCCCATCTCTTCAGTTACTCATGTAGGACATTGTCAAGCCATCTTTGCCTGCTTCTAAATCTACTGAGATTATGCTAGGAAAAACTTGGCAAAAGAGGCTTGGTGTAAGAACGGGATGAACAAAATAATCTTCCTGCATTTCCAGATTAAACTCTGAGCTGATCTTCTCTTGACCCTTAACTGCTGGCCTCCATCTTTGGGTAAACTGATGAAGAGAGCAGACATTTTCATGGGTGCAGGTTTCAGTGTCATACCACAGCCAGGACCATCATTAGAAGCCTCTGGCAGTCCTCCCCATTGCATTTAAACTTGCCCTAGAAAATTCTGGGCTGTTTGTTCCTCCCCTAAAACCGCGATCTACCTCATACTTTGTCAGAGAGCAAAAGCAGTGAGCTGAAAATCCCCTTCCTCAAGCCAGTGGTGTCTGTAATGCCTGCTTCCTTGCGCTTTTTCTCCCACTCTGGGTGAAATACTTCTTTGCATGTTTCCCTATATTCATAATTATTACAATTAGGTTTTAAAAACTAACAGAAGTTCCGTACTAACCATCCCCTGTTCTTGTACAGATGCATACAGAAAGGAAACAAGCCTTTCTTGTAAGAAGAGTGGTGGTTAGCTCTGATCTCAGTGTTTGGACCTTACACAGTGGTTAAATCCCCTAACCTCTCCAGTGAGGTACATCACTTTCAGTGGGGCAGAAAGCTGCAGGAAAGAGATGATCCACGGCTTGCTCTCACAATCACATAAATACACCAGCCTGTACGCCTGTGGGAAGTGGATTTTTCACCTCCTCCTAATGACACAGGCACAGGACCAGCTATGCTGTGATTGTCAGTATCTCTGCTCAGCACTGTAGCTAAGTGCTACTATCCAGCCTTCCGTAAGCCAAAGAAGCTGTGTTGGAAGCTGTGATGCAAAAATGTTGTGCATTCTTATCATGCTTGCCTTTTTTTTCTTCTTATATAATGGGGCTTTCATGTCCTCATAAGCCCTCTTCTCTTGATGGCTGAGGCTTAGCAGATATCAAATTTGGAGGAAAATTGTGTATTCCTTTTTCTGCCATGCTGCACCACATCCCAGCATGTCCTTCACACTGCAGTAGTACATCAGATCACATTTGCTTTTGATGAGTCACACAACAAGCTTTGGCACCAACATATTGCAGTTGCAAAGTAACAGGTAGAGTGATTCTTTAGGGATGATTTGGGTGCCTGACTGTTACAAACCAGAACAAAACAAAGGGATGAAACATAATGCTGAGAGTCACCAGGAGAATTTTATCACCAAGAACATTTAAGACATGGGTGATATGTTCAGCATATTGCAGCAAAAATACATATATATGTGTATAAAATTATTATTATTATTTGATTATAGAGACTTGGTTTTGGCCTGAAAAGAAAGTTATGGTTAAAAACACTTGAGATCTCTCACTAGCTGATTTTGCACAGCTTCAGCCAGGTTTACTGCTTTTGACTTCTTTTACAGGCAAAGTAAGTATGATCAGCTCAGAATAATGAAGTCTTTTTTTCTTCACAAAGAGCAATTTCACATATAAGATGAAGGGTTTTTTGCCACCTAGACATAGAATAGAATTTGTTACTCCTGTTGTAAGTCAGTTTAAAGAGACCGAGTCTTTCACCCAGGAAAGAGAAAAGCAACCAAATTAGTACACTGTTAAAGTGACTCAGACATTTTCATTGACACAGCATAAATGCAGGCACTTGGCCATTTTCTGCCCTTTGGGCTACTTTTTCTTATGCTAGAACAGGCCCAGTGTTGAAAAGATGTGGTATTAATAGCTGAAGAGCACATACTAGAGGGCACATGAAAAGCAAGGGTATGAGCACCAGTACCATATGATACCATAAGATTTGCAGCGCGAAATACGGAATTCTGAGCATAATTTGTCTAGCAGGCAAGTCTAGTGAGTCTAGCATGAGTTTGCTTCTATTCCATAGCCAGTTGTATATAACACTCCTGATTGCATTCCTAAAAGCCATCAAATCATTTCTGATGTTCAGACTACAGTAGATAATGCAGCAGCTGATTTATCTGCATGCAACCTGAGCCTCTGCACTGAAGAAAATAACCCAAGATTAGAATTTTAGCAGCAAATTGGTAGGGAAATAACAAGGAAGTGGAACAATCCTTTCCTGATATTTTGGGGTTTTTCCACAGTGTGCTTGTGATCAGGTGTCTTGCCATTTCTGGGTTGCAGCCGCTTTGTGCCAACCTACCTGGGAACAGCAAATTGACATCCTGCATTTCCAGGCTTAGCAGATGTACACTGATAACAACCTGGAGATGCAGGTGGCCTGACTGTGGCCTCTTTTGAACCAAGGAGACAGGAAACAAAACTAAGTAGTAAAAGAAATTGCATGAAATTCAGCTCCCAAAATCCCGTAGCATCACTGCATGAGGTCAGGTCTGCCAAAGGGAAAAATTACCTGTGTTCCCCATTTATTGTTGCTGGACCAAGATTTGCAGACATGTTTGTAAGAAGGGCCAATTTTCCTGCAGGTTCCTTTTGACTCCCTAGTGGCCCAGTTCACATTGTAGACATCCAATCTTATGTTTTCCAAAAGTCGCTGAGGCCAAGAAGCTTGAAAGTGAGCACTAAAAAATCAACACTGATATCCAAAGATTTTACCTAGGCATTCCTGTGATGAGAAATGAGAAGAACAAATTCCTGAGTTCAGTTTCTTTCTCATTAGGAAACATGGTGCAGTCTGAGGAATTTGAGGGAGAGGGTAGGCAGGAATTCAAATGCCACTGGGAAGTTCTGACATTTAAAAAAAGATGTTGAATATGGAGAAGAAGGCCCAAAGGTAGGAATTTCACTTGAAGTGACCAACAGCAACTGACTGTTAAGTCACTCTTTTACTATTTTTTTCAGCAGCATCACTTTGATTCCTTTTGATTTATATAAAAAACAGGCAGTCACACTAAATGAAGCAGAATATTTCTGACAATGATGACATAAAACATTCTAGCTTCTTTCAATAGCAAAAGTGCCAATGAAATTGCATGTATTGCACTGAAAAAAAATGTTTAGTTACAAGTTTTCAGCTCATTGCTGCTTTAGAATAGTAATCTGGTTTTTCCTTTGTCTTTTTGTTGACTCAAGCAGATGATCATACCATATATCAAAAAACATGAAAAGTACCTTAACATCTCCACAAGGGTTATACGCCAGCATCTCCAAAACAGTGCCAGCACTTAAGAGTGAGGTCTAGAAAAGATGTTGAGCATGAACAAACAGGGATAACAAGTTTCCTTCAACTGTTTGTTTCTGTCATGCCTTCCGAAAGCTCTTCTAACTAAATCTAGAGGCTGTGAGTTTGCTCTGAGCACTTTATATCAGAAGGGGTAAAAGCAGCTCCTAAGGTGTGTATGCCTTGCAGGTTTGGAACTGTGGCCTGAGAAGAGACTGTAATATGGAAGGCAAAAGCAAAATGCTGATTTGTGACAAACTGATACAAACCAAAGAAAAAAACAGAGAAGACAAATACATGTGTGGGTCTAGGGGTGATTTTTTTAACCTTCCTTCTCTGCTGAATTCATGTGCTCTGCATGTAAGCTCTTCTCTCCATTTATTTTCTCCCTTCAGATAACACAGCATGGATTTTGACAAGGCGCTCTGGATTCAGGCAACATGAGCAGAACACCTTTTACCTCCCCATCCTGATCAGTGACAACGGCCGCCCTGTGCTGAGCAGCACAGGCACACTGACTGTGCACGTGTGCAGCTGCGATGATGATGGCATGGTGATGTCCTGCAATGCAGAGGCTTATGTCCTCCCCGTCAGCCTGAGCAGAGGGGCACTCATTGCAATCCTTGCCTGCATCTTTGTCCTGCTCGGTAAATCCTTGGCTTCTTGGGAAAGGTCAGACTCTTCAGCTCTGGCCAGGGGGTTGCTGATCAACCAAAGTGAAGGATGCACACACACATGAGCACACACATCTATGTATACATATATATTATATGTAGTCACACACATACTGAAAGGGCCAAATCAAGGACCAGATGGCCACATGGTATAGTCAGTTGCATATGGCTTCAGACTCTGGGATGTAGCAATGAGGGAAAACTATGGCCTGCAAATATTTCTGCCAGATGCCAAAACACCAGGGTGTCTAATATCACCCTGCTTTCCTGGAAGAGGTATGCCAGGAGGAAGTCCTGAGAGACGTAGCTGGGGACAGATTACTTTCTTATCTTCAGCAGTTCCTGATCATGTGCTCCCCCAGGAAACAGGAATGGTAAACCCTGTTCCAACTCTTGTCTTTTGACAGTAGATATTCCCACCTCCATACATTTTCCTTAAGGCACTACATTAAAATGGTGCCTGTGCAGCTATAAAAGGACTGAGCATCTTGCATGTGTTCTGTCTCTACAAATAAATTTCATTCCTTTCTTGCCCAGACTTTCTATGTCCCCTGATAGCTGTTGTTACCAAAAGAACTTCAGTGCTGCCCTCATTCACTCTCTCGAGTCATGAGATATTAGTTCAAAACACACATTCTCTGAAATTTCAGGGGACACAGTTTGAGGAACAGTGGAGTAAGATACAGGAAAAATTCTTTAGAAGTGTCTCAATTCCGGCTGTTCAAAGTAGTCTAAGTACCTCAGGTGCAAATTTCAGCATTCAAAACCTTTGCTGAGTTCTAGCCCTGGAAATACAGCCACCAGTTGATGGCACATTTTCAATAATAAAGGGCTCTGGTGCTTGTATGAATACATGTTCCCATGCTGAGAAACATGGAGAGGATGATGAGCACAAGCACAGCAGCACTGCAAGAAGATTGCAGATAAAACCAAAACCAGCTTTGGAGGAGACCAAATGGCTAGCTCTGCATTTTGCTATGTAGGCAAACATACCCCCATGGTGCCTTGGCACCATCTGTCTATGTGACATGCAGCCCCAAGCCAAAGAGTCAGACCTTGGGCTGGGGGCCGTAAGCAGGCTGCAAAAACTCAGCAGGAAAAGAAAGTACCTCTACAGAGCTGTGTGCCACTGTAGATAAATTATTATTGATTGTCTGATCTGGTTAACTTAAAAGTAGCTCAAGTATTGCTATAGTGCATCACAAGCACCACTGGATATACATGCCTTGTCACTGACAGTTAAGAATTAAGGTGGTAAAAGGGACAGATTAGCAGGACCTCACACTGCTAAGTTAGACTTGGGGTTGAAGGATTGCTACACCACCCACCTGCAAACACCACAGCTCTTTAAATCCAAGGGACTGACTGGGCTCATGAAGGGGAAAACAGGGCAGCAGAGAGTCTAAAGCCCTCATAAGATCTGCCCCTTCACTGATGACCCCATGTCTCTCTGTTGCCTCCTGCAGTGCTGGTTCTCCTCATCCTCTCCATGCGGCGCCAACGGAAGCAGCCATACATCATCGATGAGGAGGAGAACATCCATGAGAACATCGTCAGGTATGACGACGAGGGTGGCGGGGAGGAGGACACAGAGGCCTTCGATATTGCTGCCATGTGGAACCCGCGGGAGGCCCAGCTGGTGGTGAAAAACCGGCAGGACATGCTCCCGGAAATAGAGAGCCTCTCCCGATACGTGCCTCAGGCATGTGTCATGGACAACAACGTCCACAACTATGTGCTTGCTAAGCTGTACGAAGCTGACATGGACCTGTGGGCACCTCCCTTTGACTCCCTGCAGACATACATGTTTGAAGGGAATGGTTCGGTGGCAGAGTCGCTCAGCTCCCTACAGTCGGTGACAACAGACTCAGACCAGAGCTACGACTACCTGACAGACTGGGGGCCGCGCTTCAAAAAGCTGGCTGAGATGTATGGTGCCACGGACAGCAGTGGGGCTCTGTGGTAACAGGCGAGGAATGGCAGAGGTGTTTCCATGCAAAACGGTGTCCAGTTAGGTCCATTCTCATCAGATGCTTCCATGGACATGAGTGACGCCTCCTAAAAAAATAGCAATACGGTGCTTGGATGAGAATGGGAAGAATGGTGCGAATGAAGGTCTCTCTGGATCAGCTTTACTCAGTTAAATTAAGTCACGTTTGTGAAACAGTGGGAAGCAGAAGGAAGAAAGTTTTTTCCTGTTTCATACAGCAAAATTGGAAAGCTCCACAGCTGGAATATAATGACATTTATTCTCTTTCTCTCTTTCTCTCTCCCTTGTACATGGCAGCTTACTGAGCTCTGTACTTCTGGGTTCAAAGATCTACGAACTCCAACTGTAATCTCCAATTCACTAAGAAATTGCCAGCAGAGAAAATCTGTTCCCCACCAGTTATTTTTCCCCCATTAAAAAGGAAAAAAAAAAAAATTGCTTGCTAACAAGAGGAAGAAAAACAAAAAGAAAAAATCCCACAAAGCAGAAAATTGAAATTGGAATCTCAGAGGGCTCTTTGTAAAGTAAACCTTCTCTCTTTGTTGGTAACGGAGTCTTTTTATAATCCTTCAGAAACAAGGCTGAGGGGTTTTTTCCACCTGGTTGAGAGGGCTGGGGAAGAGGTTTTGAATTTCTGCTCTAGTTTAATGGCTGATCTATAAGTCATTGGCGTTAAGACTAATCCATCTCCTATCAAGATTGTGTAAATTTATTCTTGGCTCCTTAAAACCATGACTCCGCTAAACTGTTCAGAACAAAACCAGAAAATCTGCCTCTTTTGCACTGTAGATGTCTCTTCCACGTGCCAAATGTGAAGATTAGATTCTACCGATGAAAGCCAAATAAATTTTAAAAAAGAAAAAGCTATATTTGGTAACTACATGGGTTAGATGGGCTTTCCTAATCTGTGTGAGGTCAATCCAAGGGATGTTTACATACTGTAGATAACCTACTTGAACAAATGCAGTATTATAGACCAATAAATGGATGTAAGAAAATTACATGTATAAGTTTTGTATATTTGTTAATTTTGGTAATAAATATGATGTACTGCATACAGTACAGTACCTTAGCACCTCTTTTAATAAAAGTTAAACAGAAGGGAGAGTCTGATGGTAACTTATTGACTACCTTATTCACAGCAGTTAGTGGTTTTCTTTGGCTTTACAAGCCTTGAGCATCAAGAAATGGTTCATCTGCATCGTGTCAAGGAGACAGGCCTTCAGTTTGCAAGTTCAAGCAGATTGTCTCCTTCTTTTGTCGTTGTTCACTTGGGCATTGTCCTTAACAGTGAACTGTAAATCATACAATGTTTTGGGTTGGAAGAAACCTTAAAGACAATCTAGTTCCAAACCCCCTGCCATGGGCAGAGGCAACTTCCACTAGACCAGGTTGCTCAAAGCCCCATCCAACCTGGCCTTGAACACTGACAGGGATGGGGCAGCCACAGCTTCTCTGGGCAATCTGTGCCAGTACCTCACCACCCTCACAGTAAAGAATTTCTTCCTAGTACCAGCCCAAGTGCATTCCACCCGTGGTGAAGTAAAAAGAAATTCCTGGCTGATGATTTTTGAAACATTATGGCTGGGGCATTTTGAAGCTTGGAAACCAGTTACACAACCCTGACAAAATCTCGTGCCTTCAGAGACATGACAGACTGTAACATGCAATATCCATTTATGGCTATCCTTACTCTGCAATTAAAGTTTTGAGCCTGGATCTTATCTTGTTTGTGTGTGCAAATGGGAAGGGGCAGGGAAATTACACTAAATGCAAGTTTCATGGAAGGTGGCAAAAGGTTCCTGAAAGCAGGAAAGTCAGCAAAGGCATTTGAAGGTTTCTTTCTAGCTAAGGAATCTGTTCATCTCAAAATACCCAGAAAACAGATGCGTAGACATAACCATCCAGTCACCACACTTTTACTATGTCAGCCCTGTGCTCAGTTTCTATTGCAGATGTGTATGAAACACTGCTGTGTCTACTTTGCCTCATCGTCGGCTGTACTAATTTAAGGCAGGAGCCTTGTTTCCACAGAGTTGTACAAAGTCATGTGCCCCCAGAAAGCCAGGCAGCTAGCAAGATAAAAAAAGTTTTAGTGACTTCTCAAACATCTGCTCACCTGACATGATGAAAAGCTGTGCCTTCACAAACATAGTATGCCATGGGTTCTACTTATCACCTGAACCTGCCTTACACCATCACAGAAAAAGCACTGAAAATTATGTCATAATGATTCTTTTACTTATCCTGGAGCACTTAACGCTCATATATCACATTGGTTTTATAACACTAGGCAAAGGACTGCAACCACCATGATCAAGGAAATGGTGTAGAGCATGCAAACCTGCTATTGAGAGACTTCTGAGAGTTTCTTAACCTCCTGATGCAACAGGAATCATAGAACACAGGGTAGAAAGGAACAGGAGAGGACATCTATTCCACCACTTCCCTTTCTGAATTAATCATCAGTTTTATACACTTTAAGCAGATGCCTGTTTATTCTTAAAACCCTCAACTGTTAAGGCTCTGTAACTTTTCCAGGAATCTTCCACTGCATCAATATATTCAGTGCTAAAACCCTTCCCTCAGAAGTATAAGGCAACTATCCCTGTCATACAGGCTGCATACAGACTGCAATGAACATAGATAATTGTTCCTTTGTATGGCTATGGTTTGGTATTTTCAGACCATTACTGTTTCTCCTTTTAGTCACAGTCTACAAAAAGCCTCTGTACAGTTCTTCATGTCCTAATACCGCAATGCTTTACTTGTCCCATTGTAGCACATTGGGAGGAAGGGAGATAGAAATGCTGTTCGTAATCATATTGTCTTCAACTTGAAGGTATCTACTGCATGTACTGAGGCTTCACCAAGGCAAGCTGCTCCAAAGTCTGGTTTTACACCACAGAAGCCCCTAGAAGTGGTTTCTGCAAGACATGTTACGCAGCAGCTGAGACAAACTTCCTAGGTTGTATATCACCCAGTGGGAAGGACCAACAACAATATGGATAGGTGCTTCCACTCACACCATAGGGAAGCTTCTGAACCCACCTTCTTAAACTGTCTGTCACCATGAGGCTACCTGATTATCCTCGGGTTTGCCTCAGCTTGTGAGCACAGTCAGTAGCTGGACAGCTTGATGCTGTAACACTTCCCAGCTGGTGTTTAGTAGGCACTTGGCAGCCTGGCTGGATTTTTTTCCATCTTATGGAACAGGTGACTGCTTTTGCAGTCTGTGAGCTCTCCATGCAAACAACCAACACTTGCATCTATCACCCTCCCACAAACAAAACTGAAGAACTCTCTGTTTTTACCAATGAAATGTAAATAGGATCTATTTACAGACACATCAGGGCTCAGCAGGCACGGCCCAAACTAGAACAAGGGAGGAGACTCTAAACTCAAAGGAAGCACATGATGCCACAGGCTGGCAGTGAAACAAACATGCTGATCACAGAGGTCCTCAGTTTCCTGCCCTGGGGCTTCTCAAGGCCCTAGCAGTGTGCATGAACTTTCGCAGCACTACATAAGATCTGCTCATGAGCCAGGGAGCTCAGCTTGCCGTGGTGGAGGGGATATGCTCCACCACACTAGCAGATATCTCCAACTGACAGCCCCAGTCCTGAGTAGTGCCCACAGTCTACCCACTGCCCTGATGTAAGGGCAGAAATGTCAGAGGGCCAGGGCAAGACTTTATATGGCCTCTCCAGTGTCCTCTGTCCCCAAGGCTAGCCTGAATCCATACAGCTTTTATCACTATTCATTTGATTTTGTTCCTCTGATGACATAATTTTTCCCACAGCTTCCAGTTCTCAGGGAAATACAAAAGGATTTACCATCCAGGAACAGCCCTCTAGTTTCAGCTCAGGCTGGAAAGAAATGGCTCACTGGTAAGAATAACAGGGTATAAGTCATTTTACTACTTCCAGCCACTTAAAAATTGAGCATATGGCCTAAGCAACTTATCTAACCTCTCCCTCTAACTAACTGAGCTAGACAAAGAGTGATTCTTTTCCTCTGTCTTGACCATCTGTATGACTATATGCTAAAAAGAGTTAACATCATTCCTTCTGTTATAAATTTTCTTGCAACACTGTATTTCATTTGCTGTTGCATTGCCCATTTATCCAGCTTTATTAGGTCCCTCTTGATTTTATCATTTCTCTTCCAGCTTTTATTGCTCTTAATCATTTTATTCCACCATCACATTTGCTGCCTACAATCCCCTTTTAGACCATTCATTAAAACCAATAGTGACACAGATCCTTGGAGGACTTAAAAGTTATAAAAGTTATAATTTGGTCACCTTGAAATATGATTTACTAGCCTGTGCCTGGCTTTTGCTTGGCACAACTGTCATATACCACAAACTAGAACCTGCTGCATTGCCTGCTGCCTGACAACAGCTCTCAGGAACCATCAAACCAGATGGGCAGATGTCTCCCAGAGGTCTGCTCTGCATATGCACCACATCTCACATGTCCTGGCTGCAAGTAAGAGAAACAAGGAATGTAAAACAGGCACAAATGATACCTGACAGACTCCAGAAAAGTTTTGACCTGGACAAGTTCAAAGTTGAGGATATTTAGTTGCTTTTGTCTTTGTGCTGCCAAGGTCTTATTACTAAGGTGCTGCCAGATGTGATCACTTTGGTTTGTGCTAGCTTAGTTACCAGACCAACCCAGGAGAGGCTGCTGCTCCCCAGGAGAGAAGATGGGTTCAATAACAAGTGAAGATGGCATATGAGGAAACCCATACTATTGCAAGCTAAATATGTTGCTGCTTTTCCTCCTCCTGTCTGTCAAGTTGTAAGGCAGTCCATTGCATCCTGCTCAAGAAATAACCCACAACACATTCTTCTTACATGCAGCTGTTGTAAACTGAGAATGAGTATTTGAAGACATTCCAATTTGTGCCTGCTGAAATTCAGAATACTTGGAAGAGAAGGGGCTGCCTTTTACTCAGTAGTGCCCTGTATCTCAGGGAAATGCATATGCCATCAAAGTGACCCAAGACAGCCACTGCTACAAAACAGCTGTATTACCTAAGGGATTCATTCCCATGCATAGAGGTCAGTGATTTGTCTCTCATTTGGACTGTAATACAGTAATAATCTGTATCAGAGCATCCTCTTTAAACAGACAGAGGAAAATTAGCAGGGACAGCAGTGAACCTGAGGTGGAGTCAGAGCAATGATCCAAGGAAAGCAATAAGGGCTGGGGAGTCCCACTGCCAAACTGAGGCTGTAGGGACAGATTTTCAGTTTTGCTTTCCTATATCAGCCTTCTAAAGATGCTGCCCAAAATGATGTGCAAGACACTTTACTGTTGGCCTCACAGGTGGAAAATCAGGCCACCTGCTTCACTGGCTCTGAGCAAAAGCAGCAGGGCAATGATGACACTGTATGTCCCAAAAGACATTAGTGTAATACAGTGGAGAAGGCAAGGGACAGCCATTTCACAATGATTTTTAAAAATCATGTAATTCAGTGAATTGTCCGAATATCATTGTCAAAACTCTTTTGTTATTAAGCCCACCATTAAGGAATGGGTGTCTTGGGGAATATGAATTTTCAAATTAACATCTTAATATCTATAGGCCAGTCCCACAATGGCTGATCCTATTATTTTTTTCTCAAAGATGCATGTGTTTTGATATTTAACACTGGAGGCAAAAGTGCTCACCATGCCATATAACAACAACAACAACAACAGAAAATTAACAATGATGTCTACCCTAATGAGGAGTCAGATTTTGCTCCTGTTTTGTGGAAAGGGTGAAGGCTTCCAGACCCATCTTGGGACTTGGGAAGCTGAACTTCTAGTTAGAGGCTTATTATTTCTAGGCATTCATCCTAACAAGCAAACATGGGTAAGTCAGTACAATGGTCCTCCTCAGCACCAGAGTACCATTTCGAGTGCCAAATAGGAGATTTTGACTTTTCCACCATGCCTAGAAAAAGAAAAATCTGGAAATGTCATTTAGATGCTGTTTGGAGCATGCATATAGCCTGAAGCAGTGTGCAGTGCCCTGTTCCTCCCAACACAGCTTAATGCTCTTGGGCTCCACTGACACTAGCCCTTCAGCACAAGAACCACCCCTCCCAGGTGGGAAGGGCAAAGGAGGGGAACCAGAGATCTTGAAACTAGTAGTAAAGATAACCTATGGTCAGGGGAACATGCCCTCCCTCTTGCTCCCACTCTTACAGGTACAGAAAACCTCCCTGCATCTCTTGCTCCCTCTTTACAATGGGAAGAGGGTTCACCGCCAAGATCACTGCAGAGCATTAGAGCCACAAGTGGTCCCCAGTGGGTCTCTAAGTGCCCAATGTTGCCTTAACCTGGTCACCATTCAATCAGTTATGATGGAGAAATCAGGAAACATAAGAACCCCCCCTTTCCTTCAGGTGTAGATGGGAAACTTCATTTCATGGTTCCTGAGTATTTGAAACTCTCAATTACTATTCAGCCAGCTGCTCTACCACTAAAGGAATCAAAAGTCCATGTTGCATTTACAACTCAAAGCAGATGAACAGGATAAAAATGTGTGAAAGCTCTTATTAAATCTTATCATCCAGAGTTAATTGTCAAGTGTTTTCATAAACTGTTAGAGTAGTGAACAACACAACACAAATTATGTGTAATTTTAAGAAATTAGAGATAATGTTAGCATTTTAGAAACATCACTCACAGTGGGAGAGCTCCTAGCTGACCGATTTATGAGATACTAAGCCTCCTTCACCTTCCCTGGAAAATTTTAGCTGTCTCATGGATCTGCTTGATAAATGAACAGCACATTCAAAGATGTGGTAAACTGTTAGCTTTGCTTAGAACAGCACCAAATTAAGCAAGCATTTTTTGTCAGCATTTTCTGATGGGGCTTGGCCTACATCTTTGTCAGCCCTGACTTCGTTCACAGGTTGGTACAAGAGAAAATAGCCAGTAAAAAAATGGCTCCATCCCACAGTTAAGAGTTAGACTACATAACACATTACACCAGCCACCCCGATAGCAAGTCTGGAGAAGAACAAGGCTGAAAAAACTTCCCCAGTGTTCCCAGTATCATATTTTTATATCTGAACCCACAGAAAGCAAGACATCTCCCACCAACACTTTGGTGAACAGCCACAACCCTGTGTAAGCAACATACTGCCAAATGTGCTCTCCCAGCTCAGAGCTAACAAACAACACCAAGGCACTATGAGACTTAGGGTCTGGGTTTGACCCTAATGCTAATGGTACATGTGAGTATGATGAATTTTCACAGTCTATTTATCTGTGCTGTGGATTTCCATCCAGCATACTAGAGGGACAGCTATCTTTATTACCCACTTTAAAGTAGCATAACAATGTGAAGAGTTTTAGTATTTATTTAAGCAGACTGCTAAGCATTTTAGGGCCTGAGGCACATACTAGATAGGATATAAAGCTGCATATTTCTTTTCAAAAAGCACATACCCTTCTAGCTCTGAGAAAAGAGAAAAAGAAGGATGACTCATAAGTAGCAGATGTTGGCAATGTCTCCTAACACATTACTGGAAGGCACTCAGAGATTGTAGTGATGCAGGCTTCCTTAAAGCATACCTAGAATAGAACTGAGCAAAATTCTGTAGAAAACCAGATCCTAATCCATCTCCTTTGTCTACCTTTATCGGCTGTAGTCACAATATTTTGCTTCTTTGTCAGACCTCTCCAAAAACATCAAAGCACACGATAAATATGAATTACTGCAGCAGCACATCATCCTTGATGAGTATGGTGACTCTGTTATCAGTAGCCCTTAGAGAGCATTACATGTTAATGCTATTGTTAAAAGAAAATCAGCTGAGCATCTTGCTGCAGCCCAGTAGGATTTGAGATCAGTAATACAGAAGATCCCAATTTTCCAGAAAAATTTAGAACTGATCTAAAAATTAAGTGTCTAAGTTCTTTCTATAGACAATATAGAGAGGAGGATTCCCCAGCAAGTAGACCATATTACCTTAGTCACCCTTCTCAGAAGAGTTGGCCCCTAGAGGGGTGTTTCTCCCTTCTCAGGCCATTGGCTTCTGGCTGAAAGGAGGTGTCCACATGGGCCAAAGGTCCTCAGGGAACTGATGAGGGATCCTGACAAGTGACTGCACATCTCCAACAGGGATAAAGAGAGGTTTCACTGAGATGTTAGTGCAAGATACACTAGTGAAGAGTAAAATCTCAGAGGAAACCTAACAGCTTGGGTATCCATAGAGCTTCACACGCTGCTTCACAAGGATGTACAGCCCAGAAAGGAGGTGAGACCTGTCACTGCTGGTGGATACACTTGCTGTCAGCACCAATTACTGCTACCATGGCTGCTCAAACCAACATGTGGCAAAACCAAGCTGGTCAACCTCTCTTTCAAATAAAAGATGTTTGTATAAGATATAAGACCATGGCACTGATTTTGTACATAGTTGTGATAAAGACTTTATTTAGACCTGTAAAAAGTAATTTTTTTCTATTACTATCAGATCCCCATCCACAAATCAAAGGTAATAGTGTCCTCCATCTTAGCTACACTGCTTGTAAGGCCAGGGAAGCATCTTTCATTTCATGTGTGGATAATGACTACTGCAATGTATCAGAATTATAACAAGAAAAATTATGCTATTTAGCTACTTTTGCTGTAATATCTTCCCTGCCAGCTTCTGTCTGCAACTCATTGTCCTATCTCTGCCAGTAAATACTGTGATAGCATCTAAAAGCAAAACACAGCTGTAGTGAAATATCCGATCAGCTTGCAGCCGATCAGTTTGCAGCCATTAAAGAAACAGAATGCTGGCTCTTTCTTTTTGTTTAAAATATCATTACTGGGAACAAGTCATCTCTCTCTCTGCCTTTGTGCTTCAGTGCACACGTTAGGTTTTTAAACCTGACCTAGTTTTGGCTGGAAAGTTTTGTAGGAAGAGCCTACAGACAGCATTGCAACACATGTTATTTTTCCTGTTAATCAATACATTATCAAAGCTGGAGCATCTCCCTTTGCTGAAAACGAGGCAAGGGATGAGGAGCCACAGTATGGTAGGCTCTAATGCAATTTCTTGCAAGCCAGCGTCACCATTACACATGCTGGTCTCCTGCCTCCTCTCATTTCTGATGCTCCACATAGTAAATGAAGTCCATGCAAACCCTACAATGGCTCCAATGACACCACTCTGAGAATGGGGAAATCTCTTCTTCCCCTGCACTGGCACACTGCAGCAGTGTTTGTGGAGCCTGGTGATATATTTTAGGTGTCTGGTGCCTCCAGAGAAGTTTGGTTTTTTTGACTGTGCTCAGGATTTCTCTCAGCGCTGAGCTGCTTTGAGCGTGACTGATAAGGGCTCATGTGCAGGGCACAGGCAGGATGGAGTTCACAGTCAGTAATAACTAGTTTGCATTCCCAACAGTACTGGCAAAGGGTAATTAATTCCTGAAGCTTGCATGTGGGCGAGCTCCATCTAGCAACACCAGAATCAGAGAGGATCAAAATGCATAAGATCATAGAGACCCCAGAGAGGCTACACAGATCCCAGACAGTCATTAATTGCAGTTGTCCTCTCCCTGTTGCTTTGTACAGGCCATGGGACCCACGCAATGGGTCGGCCAAGCACAAAGGTACACAATTGAGGTGTGAAGGGGACTCAGGTAAAAGGGCAGAGCAGCTCCCATGGAAAGGGAGGATGTAGAGTATCAGGTCTGTGGAGTGTGCAGATCCAAGAGCAGGAGATTTGAGGCACACTGGACAGAAAGCACTATTTAAAAGGGCTGGGAATCAGACAGGAGAGAAGCTGGAGGTATTCAGCTGAGAGGACATTCAGTTTATCCTGCAAAAGCACATTCAGAACATGAGGACAGGGCAACAATAATATAAAAGCATTGATGCCACTTCACATCCTTTTAGCTGAAGAGGAAAAGGGGCAGAGAGTAAAGTAAGGACCATGTTAGAAACACCTGAGCAAAGATCTGAGGATGAACATAAAGCAATTGCTGCAGCAGCTACTTCATGCTGGAATTTCTGATGCAGGTGAGGAGGTTACATAGTCATATAAAGCCATGGGCCAAAAAAAAAAAAGGGCATCCTTATACTTGTGCTTGCTACTTTGAACATTTCCAGATGCCATTCTCTGGAAAGTGTCCAATAAAAGTTGCACAACACCAAAAAAATAAGTCTTTAATTTATATTTTTAGTGTTACTAATACCAAGTATCCAGATGAAGGGTAATTCATACTGGAATTAAAAGGAGATATCAAAGACAGTTAATACTAACTCATGTGGTTGCTTTTATAGGCAGAGAAATCAGTTACAAGCATTCAAAAAACCCACAAGTCAGCTATCCCCAAATTATTAAACTTTCTTTGCTTTACCATATAATGTTTTTCTTTTCAGAAAAAGTGAGTTTTATTTTTAACAATTTGCCACTACACTGGCAACTTTGGAGCTCATGTCCCAGAGCTTCCAGCCAGGAAAACATTGCCTCTCTAAATAATTGAAAAGCTGAGCTGCTTGTTTAGGAGGCTGGGTTTTTTTAATGAAAGCAAACAAATTGCTTGCGTTTTGTGATGAAATCCCCAAAGCCAGCAACACTGACCAGGACTCCTAGAGTCAGGTTTGGTTTATAAAAGAAGGGACTGATTTTCTTAGTATCTCATACCTAAATTTAAACCTTTGATAGGAGGGAAGGGTACATGAACAGAGAAGTAAGAAAGGGACAGGCTCATTGCCTGCTTTGTGGTACTGATGCATTCTGAGAGGCAACGGGTTTCAGGGACAGTGCCAGGAAGGCCAAGCTGAGTCAGTGTCACCTTCAGACAGCTGCATGATATCACACCCCACTGCACTAACAGACAGAGACTGGCATCGTTTTTTGGACCAGTGTTCTGATGTCCAGGCTTCCCGACAACATGTCCTGTGACATAATGTATTACATGCCATAATGAGATAAGTTTCCTCTGGGACTCTTAATTGTTCTGCAGGTGAGCAAGGTCTCCAGGACATAGGACAAACCTATGTGAGTAACCTCCTGAAAGATATATCAAACATGAGGCACTCCAGCAGCTATGAACGTCTTTGTCACACAGAGACTTGCATGGAATTATATAGGGTCTGTAGACTTCACTGTCTGGCACCAGCTGCTTATTGGCAACCCACATGTGTGCTAGAGTGGCACAGAAGTATTTATGGAATGCTGTCCATGCTAATATTACCTATAGTGTTCTTGCTTTCCTGTCTGTGTCTGCAAAGCCTTTCTGCAAAACGTATTAACATCCTCCTCATCTCATTAAAGTACTGTTTGCTCCTTTGTTTGTTTCATTTCATGAACTTACAGACCGTCCATGAAAAGCAGCCATCAAATGCTCAAGCAGTATAAAGTAGGAAAAAGAAATAATAGAAAAGAGAAAGGAGGGAGGAAACACTCCCTTGAGGGAGGAAAGAGATTTCAATTTCCCATTTCCAAGAGGCTAATATAAAAAGGAGTGGGAGGGAAGCATTTGAAAACTTCATTTGAAGAAAATGCCCTGACAGTCTCTTCACCAGCAGCAGTGCTGGGGCTGGATGACACATCTGTAGGTGAATTGGGAAGAAAAAATGGCGGCCTGGATGAGTTTCCCCAAGGCTCCCATCACAGAGCCCTCCCGAAGCATCTCCAGCTCCAGCCAGAATGGATGGCAGTACCGGTGCTGCTCCCCAGAGGGTGCTGTCTAGGCACCTGCGGTGGTACCTGTGGGGCTCAGCGGATCGCATCTCTCTTGGAGGTTGGAAGTCCCAGTGCATGGAGAAAATACAAAAGCTTGCTAGAAAGCATGGCTAAAAAATAGCCAGAATTACACGACCAGCCTAGTCATGCAGCTTCCAAGTCAAGCAGGAGGGTCTGCCAGTCCTCCACAGGGCCTCTGCAAAAGCAGGGAAATACCCTTGCACTTTCAGACTGAGGGAAAAAGAGAGTTTGGGAATATGTTTCACTCCCAGCTTTCCACAGTCTCTGGAACTATTCCTCAGCATCACAAATAAGCATGAGTGTGCAGAAGCCCAGAAATGCCCTCAAGCACCCCCAGTTTAAACCAGGTTACCCATGACTTGATCAAACCAAAACAATGTTGACCAAAGAGTTTATGTTATTCTTCATACGCCACTAAGAACCCCACTGTCTTCCACTGGGAAGGACCACCTGGCATCTGGCAGACACACTTCAATTCTGAGGGTGGTGTAACAGCCCAAAATGAAGTGCTTCCCACAGACCAAGCAAATGGCTGTGCTCCAGTCAGCTCCAGCAGCTATAAGAAGGGATTGCAATAGACTTTGTGGAGCAGCTTCAAAGTCAGTGTGATAACTTTCACAAAGACAAGAACCAAAACTTGGAAAGGATAATAAGCAGTCACTATGAAACACTTGGGATCGATCCTTTCTGTTCCATTGCCCAGTATGGAAGACATGCTCACATAAAGTGCTGGTATCGTATGAGTAATTTAAAAAAACAGGGCATGAAGATGAAGATCAATCCCCATTTACTCTAAAGAGTAGGTTCACAAATGAATTATAAAGTTTCTTAAATGATTTATATCTGTAAAATGGTTGTGACAGCTAAGTAATACATTTCAGAAGTCCATTAACAGAAGATTTAATAGATAGGCAATCAATCAGTCCGCATTATAACTAATTGACTGTATATTAAAACATCTCTCACTACCCTGTTAACCCCTAGTGCTCTGGTCATGAGCATAGCCTTAGCACAACCCCAAGTACAAGTAACAAAAGCCGTTAATCTCCAGCTCTTCACCTGCAGCACAGGGGTGAAGGAGTGAAACTAACCTGTCAGCCTGCTCCTGAAGAACAACAGGCTCCTGCTCTTGTGGAGCAGTGCAAAATGAGGCATCTCCCTTCTCATTATCTGGATGTCTGTTAGCAAACATTTCTGGCAGGGCTGTCTATCGTGCTTACCATGACTCTGGGACACTGATATTCCTCCTTTGCTCTTTAGTATTTCACCTCTAGGAAAGGTCATCTAAGGGGCATAAGAGGATCCCTTTACTCATTTATAGAAACAGACTATGACGAAATGCACTTTTCAGCCCTCTTGCTAGACAACTCTCTACTCCATTCTCCACACTCAATAAGCAAGACTTTTTATCCTTATCCACTAAAATATGTGTCATAGGAGAGATCACACTCACACATGCTGACTCAGGACCATGTCCTTTTTGAAAACAGTTTACCCTCTTCTTCAAGTCCTACATTGAGCAATGGCTAATTCTATGTCTAGCCCACTTCTATTTTATCCATCAAGGGAAGAGGTTGGTGTCAATGTTTTTATAGGAAAAGCAAATACAGTCAAACCCTCAGGCCAGTCAAGATCCATATGAAATGTCTGCACTAAGAGCAGCCACTGCAACCCTCACCTGATTAAGGTTGCACTGAGCTCCCCTGCCGAAGGGTCACAGGGCCTGTGCAGAAACATGCTTCCTGGTTAGTTTTTCAGATTCCAAAAGTATCTGAAAACATTTGAGGAGACACACATGTTACCCTACAGAGGTAAAATACAAAAATCTGACAAGCCTTCGCTTGTACAAGCCTTCAGAGTCCATATGGGTTACTGAATTCTCCTGTCCCATAGGGAAAGTTGAAGTTCACATGCTAATCAACTGCAATCTGGCTGCACAGAAATTTCATTTTTCTCAGATAGCAAACCCTGCTTCATAGCAGTGCTAGAGGCCTAACACCACAATACCAAACTGTACTTCTCCCAGTAGGAGCTGTGTATGCCTTATGGCACTGTGGGTATAAACACCTTGGCAGCGGTATATTCATCTGGTAATAGTGGAGTGGCCATTCTCCACAGCAGAATCAACTTCCTCTAGGGTCTTATCATTGGATGGGTCTGTCACTCAGCAAAAATAATAACATTCACCATCATCTGCCTTTTGTGATGATCTGTACACACAGACAGAGAGGGCGGGGCAGGGGGGAATAAACCACAAAACCAATCACTGTCACTGTAATGTATCCACGCTCAAAGAAATGTAGTCATTGCTGCAGACTGGGATGGTGCCAATATTATTTTTTACTGCACTAGATGTGCAACTCAGCTGCCCTATTCAGCTGTGTATTGCTGCCAGTCTGATTACTCAGACTCACATCACAGGGGCTGTAAAGTTTTTAGAAAACTAGGAAGGAAGCGTAAAACAGTGCCACAAAGAAGTGAGCTGAAGGTACCCAGGTTTAAGAGAGGCTGGATTCTCTTCATGTAGAATGTCTTATCTTCCCAGCCAGCAGATTGCAGGACAGGCACAAATAGACAGGCACAAATAGACAGAACACCCCACTGAGTAAGCAAGCTGACAAATCTGGAAGACAAAAATGCAGTGTAAGAAAGGGTAGGCTACAGCTGAGGGGCTGTTTCCTCTCATCCTGGAGGTGAAGGATGAGCCAGAGTAGACCCTGCAGTAGAAAAGGAGGTTAACCGTTTTTTGGGGTTATTTTGGGGGTTATTTTTCCTTTTTTTTTTTTTTTTTTTT
>NDXB01017369.1:0-17850 GCA_002631895.1 Agapornis roseicollis | reverse complement strand
ACAAAACCCCCCCCCCCCAACAAATTCCCCCCCCCCCCCTTCCCTTCTACTTTGCCCAGCTTTATATACTAAGCATGACACGATATGGTATGGAATACCACTTTGGTCAGCTGGGGTCAGCCATCCAACTGTATCCCCTCCTAGGCTCTTGTGCACCCCAGCCTGTGCACTGGTAGGGTGGAGTGAGAGGCAGAAAAGTTCTTGACTCAGTGTAATCACTGAACAGCAATAACTAAAACATCCCTGTTTTATCAACACTGGTTCCAGCACAGGTCCAAAATAAGCTCCATACAAGCTACTATGAAAAAACTAACTCTATCCAGCCAAAACCAGCACATCATCTCCCAAAACACTAGTTATCAGGTAAGGCAGTCAGATAAAGATATGACAAAACCCTTGTGAAGGATTCAGGTCACCATGGCAGTTTCCTTGACTTTATTCACCTTCTGCATGGTGAAGCCTCTGAATCCTGTGCCTCAGGACTCCAGGGACATGCCCCTAGAGAATATCTGCAGTTTCTTTCTCCACTGTCCTTATTTCCAAGTTTCATTCCTAAATTGCCCAATCTAAAGCTGTGTTGGGTTTCTGCAGCAAGGCTTGGGTAGCAGGGGGGCTACAGGCGTGTTTTCTATGAGAAGCTGCTAGAAGCTTCCCTTATGTCAAATAGAGACAATGCCAGCCAGCTCCAAGAAGAATCTGCTGCTGGCCAAGGCTGAGCACACCAACAATGGTTGTAGAACCTCTGAGAAAATATGTTTAAGAAGGGGGGAAAGTGACTGTACAGCAATAACTGCAGCCAGAGAGGGGAGTGATAATACCTGAGAGTAACAGCTCTGCAGACACCAAGGTCAACAAAGAAGGAAGGCAGGCTGTGCTCCAGGCACTGGAGCAGTGATTCTCCTGCAGCCCGTGGTGCAGACCATGTTGAGGCAGGCTGTGCTCCTGCAGGCCATGGAGGTCCATGGTGGAGCAGATATCCACCTGCAGCCTCAGGAGGACCCCACACCAGAGCAGGTGCATGCCTGAAGAAGGCTGGGAGGCTGTGACCCCATGGCAAGCCCAGGCTGGAGCAGGTTTGCTGCAGGACTTGTGACCCCATCAGGACCCACACTGGAGCATTCATGCTGGAGAAGTTTGTGGAGGATGGTGTCCCATGGGAGAAACCCCATGCTGGAGCAGGGGAAGAGTGTGAAAAGTCCTCCCCCTAAGGGGGAAGAAGCAGCAGAGACAATATGTGATGAACTGCCCCATTCCCTGCCCCCCTGTGCTGCCTAGGGGAAGAAGGTAGAGAAAATTGGGAAAGAAGCTGAGTCCAGGGAGAAGAGAAGGGTTGGGAAAGGTGTTGTGAGATTTGGCGTTGTTTCTCATCATCCTACTCTGATTTGATTAGTAAGAAATTTTTTCCCCAAGTTTGCCATGTTTTGCCCATGACAGTAACTGGTGAGTGATCTCCCTGTCCTTATCTGAACCCATGAGCCTTTTGACACATTTTCTCTCCCCTGTCCAGCAGTTTTGGTGGGCACTTGGTGTCTAGCCAGGGTCAACCTGCCACAAAAGCCAGAAATCCCTAGCAGTACTAACAACTATTTTGAGCAGAAAGCTAAACAGCCCACAATGAGCAACAGGACAGAAATCTTATGAACTGGGGGATATGGGCAACTTCAAAGAACGACTTAGATGTGTATTTCCCCAAAATATACTATGCCAGTTCATGCTTATTAAGCTCTTATCCTTCATATCCCAAAGGATCTTAATGTAGGGTCTCATAAAGCCATTATTAATAGACTGCGTAAGGGCTTTTCAGCAAAGCATCAAACAACTCTGCTACGTGTAGTTCATTCTTCCTTTTGCCTAAGGGGAGAGCTATGTGTGCACTTCCCGGACAGGAGCAGAAAGGAAAATAATGCAGCACTGAAGTTCACCCCAAAATACGGAGATGTATGGATTCTCCAGACTCCTCCATGTAATGCATTTCTGCACGGGGTAGAATTATTGGGGTGTATGAATATTCCTCTCTAGTCCCGGGCACCAGTGAGGAATCGGAAACGAATCGTACGACACATTTTCCAGTGACCAAAAGATGGCAGTGTTTCAGAGCGCTACGCGTACCTATGTATGGCTTCGGCTAGTCCTGCAAGTTGTCCTCCTGAAGGTAAAGAATCCACTGAACTGCGATCCTGCAATCCAATAATAGGGAAATAAACGAAATTATTCTATGCCATTTCATTACAAGGTACCGACAAAAACAGTAACCAACTGCAAAAGCTATTAAGGCGTTCTGTGTATTCTTCAAGACTGATGAGCTAAACTTCACATCAGAAAGGCTGTGACAGCTCACCCTGTTTCCAGCACAGTCAAACAGGGAGGGAAAATCATGCATATGTCTGTGTCAGTGCTGAAATTTGCTCTCAGTTGTGCAAATCACCTGAGAATCTAGCAGTTGTACCTTTTTAGTCTACATCAGCATCATTGTAACATGGAGATGAGACATCGTCATGAAAGTGCACTGCTATTCTTCATCCCTTAATAAGGAAAACTTTTCAATATCTGTAGTGCTACTACATTGATGAGGAAGTTTGCATCCCTCAAATAACTGCAGAGACTTGCAAGCTCATTAAGCCTATTTTAATTGCTCTGCCACAAGTAGACTTCAAAGTTTTGGGAACTTTCAGTGTGTTTCGGCATGCTGTGCTACCTGCAATCTCCTATAGATATACCAGCATATCAGACAGGTCTTGGATAATACAGGCCTATATGAAGGCGCTACAGAAGTACTGCAGAGGCATTCCTCATCTTCCTGTGCAATTGCATAATTCTGTTTCCAGCTTCAATAAGAAGAAGAGCATCTGCTTTCTGTCTGTACACATTTCACAGCTTCTCTGTTCTGAGTCAGTTTTCACTGATACATCATTCAGATTTTCTTTGCTTTTCATTGCTTTTATATGGGTGTATACTGTAGGCATCTTTGCTGGGTCTATTCCTGATGGATGCTAAGCCTTCTTAGCAATCCTGCAGCTTTGAACCAGCCATTTAGTTTTTAGTTCTTTTTTTCTGCATTTTCAAAGCTCTCAATATTCCATCTAATTTCTGCAAATTTTATCCTGTCTTCATTGGCTTTCCTAATTCTGCAGCCAACAGCTCATGCAAGGGCAGTATACAACGCCCCTCTCAAATGTGCTAATTACTGTTTCCTGAAACGTCTGCAGCCTCCCACATCCCAAAAGGTTTCCACATGCAGTAGTCACTAGTTGGAACCTTCCTTGGATGTAACCTTTCCAGTTTTTCTGGGAATGCACTGGGATTTTATCCTGGAAAGAGTATTTGTCTGTAAGACCTAAGGTTGTCTGTTACTGGCGTAGGAAGACTAAACAGTAAGAAGGAAGGAAACTGGAGGAGAAGCAAAAAGATTTCATAGTTAAAGAAAGTGAAAGGCAGCCTGAAGAACAGTATCCAATCTGTTTCTGCTGATGGATTTCCTTTTGATGCAACTGCCTTTAATCTTCAGGTCTCAGCCTGTAGTCAATGAAAAGCAAATGATATTATCCCCTCTATTTAAAAGATGTTGTGAACTCTTTGGTATTTGAAAGCTAGAAGGTCGTTCCAGCACAAGCACCACAGAAAAGTGTGAGAAAAAATGAAGAAGTCCACATTTATGAGAGATTATACAAACACGTATCAAGGAAGAGTGGGAAAGCTACTTTAAAAGATACTTGGTGAATGAGCACCAAGTGTCCTGCATGCTGCGTGAGACAGGAGGCCTGTGAAAAAAGTGACCCAAAAAAGGCATATTGTGTGGAAAGGAATCAAATTAAGGCTTCAGCTGAGCATGAATCCCAGCATTTCTTTGTTTCTGGGTACTTGGCTTTGCATCTTTAATACTAGCTTTTTTAAATAATTTCATGCCATTTAACTACCCTCTCCTCTGTCAGAAACTATGGATGCTTTTATCCCAGAGATATGCTCACAGGAAGTAAGTCTCCAGTGACTTCAGTGCAGAATACAGGGTGTTAGCAAAATAAAAATAGACAACGATGAAACAATTTCATTTCATTTTTCTTTCTTCTTTCCCTTCTGCAAGGAAGCCACATCCAGGGCTCTTTGAGATTTGTCTGGAGCAAGCAGCCAAAACATTGATCAAGTTTAACAGGAGTTAGAATTCCATTGGAGGACAAGAAAGTCATAAAAAGAGTTATCACCTGTTTCAAAGAAGCTTTATATTCCTGGGACAGCTGTGCTGTGCTCAGTAGCTCTGCAATAGTACAAGGTTACAAGAGAGCTTTCTCTTCAATTCAGCTGTCTTGTTCTTACAGAGCAGTAAGAGAGGTCTGGGAGTACCTACCCCCACTATTAATATATGAAGCTGCCACTTTGCAGCTGCCTAAGAGGTAAAATCTCTGTGAAAAGACTAGATGAACTGGAAGGGCTCCCTTTTAACTACCCACGAATGCCACCCAGAGAAGGATGCAAGAAGTTATTGCTGTACTCTCAGGCTCATTTTTGCTGGGCTTTAGTATCCTAAAAGAAACTTTTTCATTTCATTGTTCAGCTTGAAAAAGCACAAGGAATGGGAAAAGCCCTAGTAATTTCACATCACAGAATGATAAAAAGCCTGAAATGAAATTACTAACAGCACAGGCACTGGGAATGCACACAGCTCAGCTTCTTTTCAGAACAATCCACCTTGTACCACTTCCTTCAGACAATTTATTGGGGCCAGTGGCTCTCCTGGTTTCTCTAGAGCTCAGTCAGCTTCTTCCCAGAGAGGCATGAACACCAAAGACTTGTTATTCATCTTCTCACACTGGCAGAAAATCAGCAACAATTCCAGTGTACACTATGTAGAGATTAATAATTAGGAAAAATTTTTTACTTCAATAAAATGATGGTCCATCTACTGCTTCCTATCTTGTCTTTCATTTAGCATTTTTCAGCATCAGCAAGGTTTCTAGTTATCCAGTTTATCATTAGGCTTCATGCTACTGCCCCTGTAACCACCATTCTTATCTCAACACCAGATACGTCTAACATATGGCTTTGAGGTGATCTTATTGGGAAAAAAAAAAAATAGANTCCAGTTTATCATTAGGCTTCATGCTACTGCCCCTGTAACCACCATTCTTATCTCAACACCAGATACGTCTAACATATGGCTTTGAGGTGATCTTATTGGAAAAAAAAAAAAAATAGATAAAATATCAGACCAAAGAAAGCACAAATCTCAGAAAATCAAAGGTGGGCCACTGCCTCTGTATCAAGAATTTTGGATTAAACATGTGGATTAAAGTGCTTACGCCCCAATTCTTCTTTTACTCCTTGGATGATATTTTCAGAGTCTATAATACCACATAAGAACACCCAAAAAAGAAAGACAGGAAAATCGATTTTTATGGGAGGAACAGCAGTTAGTGATTGTGCTTTCATTCCTTCCTGGGGACCAATACCTAATGCTGCTACAATAAATTCTCCCATTTTACATCTCCCTCTATCAGTGTTTACACTGACATTTCTCATATATCTGCAATGCCACAATACCTATAATCACATTGAATATATTGTTTATTGCATACAGTGCTTTACATTGTGTGTACATCACCTCATAATATATTGGAAGGTATAATAAAATAATACTAAATTGTTTAGCATTCCTCTTCTGCAACACCTCTCACATGAAGCACAGGGAAAGAGACCACAGCAGAAGTGAACTTGGCCATTGTTTCCTGCACATTTTCCCATCAGGAAAAGAAAAATCAGATTTTTCTGCTTACCCTATCCTTTTCTTACATGATCCAGTGTACCTCCACACTACCACATGAACATCATCCCCAGCATTTCTCTTGTCACCAGGTCCCAGTATGCCAACCCCTTGCTGAGAATATTTACCTTTCTGGAAAATCCTGACTTAGCTGGATTAGCTTCTGAGCAAATCCCCTCAATGGATGGTGGAGACTCTCCTCTCTTTTACTCATCTTTATGCTCCTGGTCCCTCCCATTTTTGAGCTGTGAATATCAAAGTTATAGAGGCAATGCAGAGCTAAATCAGGATCCAATGACAGCACCCATCAGGGCTGGCACTGCAAAGCGTCATTCAGGTCTTCAAGGAGGTCCTGTCTCCATTCATATTTAGTGCCTGTTTACTGCATCCAAAATTTCTTTTAGCTTTTGCTTACCCTCAGAAGTGTATCATTTTCACCTGTTGGCATCTGATTCCAAAACACTGCCAGTATTTTTCAGGGCTACGAACATGGTGAATCAAACACTACAGAACTTTCTTTCCTTCTCTCCTGACAAGTTATAAAAACATTCTCTCATTTTCACCTTCAGCCTCACCTTTTTTTTTCTTGTTTCTCATCTTCCACCACTATGCAACTACTTTGATTCTCTTTCCCACGCCCTTATGATAGTGTCTCTCCAAGAAAGTGGTTTCCAGGTGGCCTTCCTGCCAGACATGTGATTCCCATTAGCATCAGCACAAGCTGTCTTGCAATGTGACTACAGTCCATGGCTCACATGCTCTCCACCAACTTGGAGAGGTTCTGGTGGGTTTACACTGCAATTTTGTTTAGTTTCATGGGAGTGCAGATTTATTTCACTCATTTGCCTGCTCATAAGAATGGACTGGCTTTGCCCATTCTTTGTCCAAGATGTTCTTGTTCTACAGTCAAGAATTTAACTCTGTGATAAGTCTGAGCTACGACAGCACAGATACACATTTTCTGAGTGATGCTGGAAGAGCACAAGAGTCAGAAGACTCCGCTAAGCCATTCTGACTGCCAGGCTGTAGACTGTGGAAGAGAAGATGTCATTTCTCAGGTGCGCACTTAACATCTGATTGAGCTATACCATCTGCCTAGAAAAAACACGACAGATGGCAGAATATACATCAGATTATGTTTATTAGTTTAATGCAGTTAATAAAGTACATAAATAATAACCAGGATTTTTTTTTTTCCAGGATTTTCTTTAAAATTAACTATCTGTGACTGTGGTAAGTGTACCACTTGCTAATAGTCCATGGTATGTGCATTCTTGGAATATAATTCTTATTCAAGTAAATACAGTAATTTTCTCATTTCAGCCTTCAATATTACTTAGACTCTCAGCTTAAAACCAAGAAAAAACCCTGTCCAGCAAGCTATCTAACTGAAACTCTACTATCCTAGCAGACAGTTGTTGTTAACAAAATCATTGACTTTGAATGACTTTTTGCTTAGTAACCCCACAGTGATTTGAAGTATGAAAGTATCCAGAAAATGTTAAGAAAGAGGAAAGGTAGCACTAACTGTTAGATAAACATTAAAGGAAGTGAACTCTCAGACAAAGAACTGAAGGATGCTGATTCAATCAATTTAATGTCATAAAAAATTGTTTCAGGAGGATGAAGAGGGCACTGCATCCAGATAGGTATTAATTTCCATGGGCATGCAGTTCTCCTGCACTGTTTAAAGTCACATATCTGTGCTTGGGAAGTTCCTTTGCAAATCCTGTGTTTCTTATTTCAACAGCCACAAAGTTCGAAGTGGGGTTAAACTGTAAGCCAGGATGTATATACTTTAGTATGTATATGCTTTAGGTTGCATCAACAGCTTTAGGTTGCATCGACGCTGTCTTTGAGAAGCAGAAAAGGCAGTAAAAAAAAAAAAAAAGATGTGCCTCTGAAAGAGCATCTGAGGAGATCCACATCACAAAGAGAGGAGTGCATTAAGCTTTAAGATGGGTCTACTACTGAATTTAAACACTAGGTCCAGATAATACAATCTTGTCACCATCCACTAGGGAGGCTCAGTCAGACCATGACAAAATTTGCAGGCAGCAGATCACAGAAAATCCTCTCTTTGATGGTAGATGATGAAAGAACATGCAGACATTTCTAGCTGAATTATGCCTGAAGTAGAAAACAAAGACAAGAAAGATAAGGCAACAGAACCTGATACTGGGAATCAAAGGGCCTGCAGTTCTGTTTTGGCAGTATGTCACCTTAAGAATATTTTAAATTCACTCTATATTAATTTGACTCAGTCCCCCCTAAATATTAAATACAAAACATAAAATACAAATCATCAAAGCTAGATATATTTACTCTTTTTCAAAACACAAAGCAATGGAATATAGTAATACAGTAATTGTTCACAATGCAAATTTTAAAACAAGTTGCCATGTTTTATAGGTAGCTCACAGCCCAAGACTATAGAACTCCCAAGTGTGCACACCTTTTGAGTTGCAGATTCAAGGAATTTCCCACCCTGCAGAAAAGATCATATTTGCGGTATTTGTGGTCTAAGTGTCCTCTTTACAACAATCCCTTCTTACAAATATTTCTATCACTCATTCAGAAATAAATATTAAATAGTTACCATATATGAAATTTGCTAAGTGGTACAATAAAGTGGTATCATGCCCTCCTGACAGAATAGCTTATGCCTTATGCAGTTGAAGGACTCAAGGGGGGAAAATATCATGGCCATGGTGAACAAACAATTTCATACAGACTCCTGTGCTGCAATAAAAACAGTTTATGAGATACCTCGATCCATAAAGAATAGAGTCATCAGGAGGAAAACGAGTTGACATTGCCTCTGTATTTCATGCATTTTATACTAATCCCAGACAAACATACGTTCTTTTGGCCAGTTTTCCTGAAGAACATTATAAAAATGGTTTAAATATAAAATGTAATAAGAAAAATCTGAGAGCTTTTCAGGAGCAAAGGCAACAACTGCAATACCTTTAACAACAAATTTGGAAGAAGTAATTGCTGTGGTAAGAGGCATCCTAAACAGTAAATACTGGCAATCCGTTAAATGATAAGAGAAGCTAGAATGCTGACCAGTAGCTGAAAACAAATTTAAACAAGAAATTATGACTTTTTTATTTATAAAATAATTTTATTATATGTTTCATTATATATTATTATAAAATAACTATTTTATTCCACAAAGTTAGGACTGGGTGACTGTCAGGATTATGCATGTTAGCTGTCTTCAAAGGTCATTAAAAAAACCCAGCCAGGGCCAGGGCAATACTTTTGGGCAGGAGAGGNTTTTTTATTATAAAATAATTTTATTATATGTTTCATTATATATTATTATAAAATAACTATTTTATTCCACAAAGTTAGGACTGGGTGACTGTCAGGATTATGCATGTTAGCTGTCTTCAAAGGTCATTAAAAAAACCCAGCCAGGGCCAGGGCAATACTTTTGGGCAGGAGAGGTGGGTGTAGCAATGACTTTCTGCAGAGTGTAACCCCATCTGGCAGATGTGCTTGGTACTGGGTGGCCTCACAGACACTCCCAGATAATACAAAAAGGTCAGGAACACACAGCAGGACGAAATCCCAGAGATGGGTGTGGCCTTTTACACACCTCCTTTTCATGGTCTTTCCTTAACAGATATACAGCCCTTCTGAATTCAATCAGTAGAGAAGTTGTCTCCCAGGGTAGCAATCAGACTTCCACCACATAGAAGATAAGAGCTTCAGTGACTCTTGAAACAAAGGGGGCACAAAATCACAAAATGGAATATGTAAACCTTTAGAATCAGTTCTAGATAATGTTAAGTTTCATGGCTTTGCAACAGTAGCAATGGAAAATTACTGAGGTGCACGATACGTAGAAAAAGTACAGCTAGAGAACATAGTGAGAGTTCTTGTACAAGATAAATCGTCACAGTTGACATAGTTTTAAGAAAAACAGTATAGAAGAACAGGACAGAGGGATAAGGAGTATCTGGGAACAGCAGGTGTCCAGGATGGGCTGCAGTTAAACTAACAGATAAGTAGGAGGATAGGAGGATTATTATGTCTCTAGTGCTAACGAACCTATTAGACCGGTATGAGCATCTACTGTGCGTGCTTCAAAGGCTGCCAGGAGTGATGAAGATTGTTGGAAGAAGTATAGGACCCTCAGAGACCACCATCACAATTCTGTATGCATGCAGGGAGCTTTCTGGAAAATGATGTAATCCATATGTAGCCTTATGAATATGTATGTGTGCCCAGGGACTATATAAGGATGGCTTGTGTAGCAATACAGGGACACAAATTAGGAGGAGCTATCCCCCGTGTCTCCCAGCACCGCAATAAAGAATACCTGCTTGTCAGCTTGAAAACTTTGTTGGCAAGTTTGTTCCTGGAGTTTTCTCTGAATCACTCTTTGGAAGCTGTTGATTGCATTCATAATCTATCAGCTGGTCTTTTGTGGGGGAAAAACCAGAACCCAAAACAGATGAAATGGGTTGAGTCATCTCTTTCTGGCCTTTTCCTTTTAGTCTCACAAGGTACATTTTGAGTCCTTCCTTGCCATTCTTCTCTTAAAGAACTTCAAAATACTGTGTTACTTGTCTATTCAGATAGACAAATTTCTATTTGTGCTCATTACACTTTATTACATCAGTAGGAATGATACATAATGACATGACTTGTAAGCTGTCATAATAAAATGATGTGTCATGCGATAGGACATTATAATCTGAAAATATCTATTCGCTCGTGTAATCTGTCAATATGGTTGATGGAGAAAGGTTTAGACCACACATTCAGGAGCCAAAAAAAAAGAAGAGGAAGAAATAGTAATGTTCTTTTACCAGTGCTTAACGCATCTGTTTACATTGAAACACCTAAAGCTAAGAAACTGTAGAAACACAACAGAACTTGAAGTTTGTGATTCTGGCTGCAAGCATCTCCTTTACTGTCTGCGCAAATTCCTCAGAAGACAATTATTTTAAATTCTTGTTATCTTTTTGAATGAAGCATCAGAAAGAGCCAGTGAAGTACAGTGACAGAAGAGAGGCCTTGTGACACTGGTCATGCAAGGAAACAAATCAGGCTGCAATGGCCTCCCTGTTTTTATGACCAGAAGATCCAAAAAAGCCCTTCTCCAGATCCCAAAGTTTTCTCATAGGACACCTGGAGACTGTCTCTCAACTTTGATTCACAAGTCACTCTCTGTTGTCCTGGGTTCATCAGTAGCAGTCATTTTTCTCCTCAGTAGCTGGTGCAGTGCTGTGGTTTTGACTTTCAGCCTGGGAACAGCGCTGATAACACCGATGTTTTTAGTTGCTGGTCAGTAATGTTTATTCTGACCAAGGACTTTCTGAGTCTCATGCTCTGCCAGGGAGGAGGGGAAACCGGGAGGAGGCAGAGACAGGATACCTGATCCAAACTAACCAAAGAGGTATTCCATACCACAGCTCATCATGCCCTCTGTATAAACTGAGGGCAGTTACCTGGAATGCTTAGATCACTGCTGGGGTGGGGCTGGGTATTGGTCAGCGGGTGGTGAGTGGTTGTATTCTCTTCCCTTGTTATTTCCCTTATCATTATTATTATTGGTGGCAGCAGCAGTGGTTTGTGTTATACCTTAGTTACTGGACTGCTCATATCCCAGCCCGTGGGAGTTACGTTCTTTAGATTCTCCTCCGTGTCTCTCTGGGAGTGGGGGGGAGGAAGGGGGTGGGGAGTGAGCGATCAGCTGAGTGGTTCTGAGTTACCAGCTGGGCTTAAACCACGACACTCACAGCTCAGTTGCTTGTTTTGCCATATTATATCAAGTTTTCTTTGGCCCCCTTTGAGGCAAATTTGAGAAGAAAGAGCAAGAAGATGGAAGAAGAAGAGATGAAAGAGTCTGTATTCACTGAGGTTTTCATGCCTCCACCCAAGAACAAGTTTATTGAGCCCTGTTATTAACAAACATCTCTGAAAACCTCTGGCAAAGGGTATTTTGCCCATCTTACTCTGGTGCTATTCAGAGCAGAGTTTTACAGTGCCCAAGGCAAGAGAGTACCACTATGTTCTCTCTTCTATTGCAGCAACACCTGTACCAAAACTAAATATTTTAGCTACAAGGATGGTTTCCAGTCCACAGAGTGTTACTGTGAAAGCACAGGTGAATCAAACTGCTGCCTGTGCTTGAGATTTCTGAAGGTGACCCTGTGAGAATGACCATTTGAGGGAAAGATCACTCTCAAGTTCTCAGCCCATCCAACACAGAGAAACGATGCCTTGCCCAAAGTACAGCAATCAATATGACCCCATGTAGGTGAGCAAGACACACCAGAAAGACAGATTAGGAAAAGCATGCTCTCTGTCAACCCATCCAATCCCCCAGCTGCTTCAGGAAGAGAGGTGAAAGTAGCATAGATTTGGCTGGCTGTACGCTGAGAAAGCAGAAATCCTTCCTGACCAATGCAAGAAAACAGCTGCTATCCAGAAACACGGATTATGATCCAAAACAGTCTCAGCAAAAGAGAGCTGCAAATATTAGGATTATGTTGAAGATAATACAGGTGACACATGCTCAAGACTCAAGAAGAAAAGGATAATTATTGGAGTTCTGCAAACTGTTAAACCAGCCAGAAGATCTTTGTCCAGCCACTCCATCACTCTTCCCAAATGTATGGACTAGCTCAATAATTATGAGGTTTTTTCCCTCAGAAATTCCTTTAGTTCATGTTTAAAACAGAAATTAAAAAAGAAAAGCAAACAGACAACACACAAACACAAAAAAATACCAAACCACAGCTTCACTTTGAAAAGTCATAAAGAACAATGTATCCACTACTACTCATGGCAGCTTTTACAATAATTCCTAAGACTCACTGCTAAGCAATTGCCTTTTACTTCAAGATAAAACTTATCTAATTCCATCCTTGGATCTTTTTACACCTTTGTTAGCAAAGCTGCAATGCTCTCCAACCCTGAGACCAGATAATTTCTACCAATAAGTACCTATGCCCAGTGATAAGATCACTTCACAATTTCATTTTGATTAATAGGGAAGCTGCCACTGCTATAAATTACTCACCCATTTTACTGCAAAAATAATTGATTTTTTAACGCAGCAGCTCAAACAAGGAATACAACAGAAAATTGTTTCAGGCCCAGTCAAAACATGTATTTTCCAGACATTCACAAGCATCAATGCATTTTACTTCCCATTTTATTCAATCTAAGACAAGTGGCTGGTGCAATTTTTTGTGTTATTTAACCATTTCAATGTTTTTCTGGGTTTTCTTGTTTGTCTCTAAAGATACGCTGCTCTCAAACAAAGAAGATTCACAGGCTTGTGTTGAAATGTTGAACCAATGCATTTTAGTATTTCCAGAATGCTGAAAAGCTTTTTTTCTTCTTTTATTTTTTCACATTTTTAAATTTCCTCTTGCTCTGCATTTTTCAGAACAATGGGGATGTGGAAGTATTGCTATAGGGAATCTGTCAACTTTCCCAAATTTCCTCTTTCTCCCTTAAATGTAATTTACCTGAAAATGGACTAGTGATCTGTGCCCTCAGTCTCTCTGTAGGTAACAGGGAATTTAACACATCTACAGTGTCTGACTGGAATATCATAAATAATCCTGGCACCACCCACTAAGAAAGTATGAGTGCAAAATATCAATTAGCCAGCTTATAAAGACAGCACTGGCCATCCTGGCACTGAATGTGGGAAAGACACTGTGTGATCATATAATCAAAGGCTGGATCACAAAGCTCATGCACAAGAGGATTGAGTTAAGCCTGCACAGGCAAATACCTTAATTCTGTCATTTATAAACTGAACTGGCATTTCCTGAACATTTGACTTTGCAGTCTGAACAGCATTAATTAATTTAGGGGTTGTATGTAACTAATGATGACTAATATGGCAGACCCATAATCATCTGCCTATCTTGGTGGGAAAGACAGGTGCATAGATAGCCAAGTTTTTCACATAATTCATCTGAATAACAAATAAGCCAGAGCCTGAGTCTGTTTTAAAACTCAGAGGGCTTGGAGTTAATAACATGTTGGATAGCAGTCTGCATGTTCTTGTAATTTACACAATAGCGCATACCTACCCAACACAGAAGTAAATACAAAAAGGAGCATAAGTTTTACCCCTTGATGATATGTAACTTACACCCCATGAATTCTAATCTTGAACACAGTGATTACCCCTTAATAAAGACCATTGCAATGTGATTCTTTGTTATCATCTACCAACATGGATCCACCAAGCATGAGGTTAACACTAGTGGAAGAATAATTTTCTTTTGGTATGAAAGCTTTTAATTTTTTTTCCAGCTTTTTCTTCTTCTTTTTCTTCTTTTCTAATTTTCTTTCCCCCCTTCCTTGTTTAGAAGGGTCTGAATGTTGGTTTTGTGCTAACTTGGTCGCTACTTTGCTCAAGACATTTTTGAAGCTGGCATCAGTTCCATCTGTTAACAAACCAGGAGAGATAGGTGCATCAAAAATAATGCCCTACCGATCACTGCTGCACAAGAAAGATTATAGGCCCCAACCAGAGCCTAAAATAGTAATTGGAAATTGGTCTTAATAGATTTGTTCTTGGACTGCAAAGTAAAAACCAATGCAGCTAGAGGGATTTTCTTAAGGAAGATTATCTTCCAGCTCTTCATGTTAACATCCTCAGATAGTCAAAAACAGGGGAAATGAGATGACAGTAATCTTTGGAACGTCCTAAGAGGTATGTTAACAAGTACTAAAGACACGCGTAAAATGTAACCTGGTATATTTCAAACATTAAGTGTCTGGGATTACCATAAAGAACCATGGCAACAACGGGCAATTAATTCACATTTATTCAGATTACCATAGAAACTGGACCAACATACCAGAAATTATCTATAATTTCTCACTCCAAACATTCAAGCCACAGTCTATAATTTCCATAGTAATTGACTGCTTTTAATAAGCATGGAAATATTATAAAATCTCTATGAAACACTATGAAATCTTGACATAATGAAAGCCAAACGTAATTTAAAAAACCTGCACAGCTTTTGCCTGTATTGTAATATACCGTACTGAAGCCAAAAATCTTTTTGTCTTCCAGCATGGTACTGCAGGAGAAATTAACACTATTCTGCCAGATTAAAAGGAAAATGCACTTACATCACAATAAATAACAGTGAAAAGCTGCCAAGGCAGAACAGAGCTGCAGTGTGTGGAGCACAAGCTCCATAGGCTCCATGAAGCATTGCTTTGCTCTTTTTGTCAAAAAGTTTCCCTTAGCTCAGGATTAAGCAGCCATTTTGTTGCTGAAGCAACAAAATTCTGTATGAAGACTCTATGTGCCCAGAAGGATTGTCCTTGACTCCTTTTGCATGTTCAAAGCTTTTTCAAATCTCTAAATACTGAAAATTTTGCTGAAAACATTGTTGACCCTACTATAAGAAATCGGTACCTGATTATGTCCAGCATGACTAATCCTATATAAAACATACTTAGGAACTATTTACACGGGATTTTCAGTAGTTTCAATTAAAGTACTGCCAGCAAAACCATAAAAACATAATTCAAACTAATCAACACTACTAATAAGGGTGGGGAATTACTGATTCAGTAAAGTTTTGAAGGCATCAGGCAGACAGGACTGGAGCAGAAGTGAATGCAAACTATTGACTCAAAGAGCTGTGACAAGGAAGAACAGCCCAGAAGAGAAATTGCCTTTTCCCTTTTGACTTCAGGAAGTCTAAGCATAACTGCTCTCCCCATGCAAAAATTAATCTCTGAACATTTCTCTTCACCACCACCACCATCAGCCCTCAAGTCCATTATTCATTTTGCATTACACATGACATACTTCAAAGCACATGGAAGTCAACGGGAACATTCTCATTAACTCCAATTGCCCTTGAATCAGTTCTTCAGAGCAGTTTCATACCAGTTGAGCACCATAGCTTTTGACTGAGTTACTTCTAATTAACACTGGCAGTAGAGATTTCTGTCAGTTAATGTGAGAAGCCTTGTATATATCTTTTCACACAACAGAAAATGAAAAGACAAACAATTTGTTGCATTTGTTGTTTGCTGGAAAATCAGAAGGACAATTACTTTGTGCTGAACATCTCCAAAACACACTGTGAAAGACTCCTCTCTTAAAAATGTGGCTGTGGCCAACTTGAAGGAAAAGATCAGAGCGCACTAATGTCAATGTCTTGGTGGACAAAGAATTAGTAATAATTAGTGAAAGTGACTAAAATATTCGGAAGCTGGGTTTCTGGTTTGGAAAAATATCGACTTTCAACCTTTTGCATAATTCCTCAGAAGTGAAAACTGTGAAGGAAATCTTGTGTGCAGTGTTTTCCGATGCCAGTGCCACAACAATGTTTAAAAGATAATTAGCCCACTCTCTTTGTTTCTTTTTTCTTTTTTTTTTTTTCTTTTCTTCTTGGAATGCCTAAATTTAGGAAGTTCACAGAAAAAAAAAAAGGATGCAAAATGTCTATTTCAGACTCTACTGAACATCAAAGAAAGTTTTATTCTTACNTTTTTTTTTTTTTTTTTTTTTTTTCTTTTCTTCTTGGAATGCCTAAATTTAGGAAGTTCACAGAAAAAAAAAAAGGATGCAAAATGTCTATTTCAGACTCTACTGAACATCAAAGAAAGTTTTATTCTTACTTGTTTAGCAATCCTGGTAGACAATCCTACCAAAAAACCCCATTCTCCTATGCAATTAAACATCAGGTATCCTCAATTATAGATGAGATACTTAACGACGTGGTGTAAATCATTTAGCATGGCTCTGTCATTATAACATATATTAGATGTTGCAAGGATATTGTAAATCATTTGTCATTGATTCTTGAAAAACACTAATTCTTGCTGAAATTGCTAGACTGACAAAGCACTCTACTCTTATTGTACTTGAAGGAGTTGTGGTTCCCACATTCCCCACATCATATTTTTCAGGAAACTCAATACTGTCAAGAAGGTACAAATTTCTCTGGGCTGCAAATGCACCACATAAAATATTTACATTGAAGTCTGGGCTTGGTGACAGTCATAAAATTAATCTAGCTCTGCTTCTCAACCTTTACAACCACTTGAGCACATCACAACCCATAACATAAACTGGTCACAAAAAGGCTGTGCAGTTTTTGATAGGTAACTTAAAACTCAAGGCATTCACAAGAGCCACCTACACAAAGTATCAGCTGTGACTTCAGCTGTACAACTCGCGGCACTTTCTGCCAGCTGCCAGGTCCATGTGCACATCCCAAACACACCCAGCCCCTCATGGCCATAACTGAGGGAGGCCAGGACACCGCAGTAGCTTACAGCATGCATCCAGCCCACATGAAACAGGCATAGATGTTGTGGCCACCTGGGCTTCCTCCTGACAAAGCAGCTGAGATTCAGAGTCTTCTGCTTCAGCAACTACAAGTGCCTATTCCTTTTTGTGAAAGGGACCTCGCCAGAGTGAAGAAAGGCTTATGAAACATTTACAGATGCTAGAATTGAGGCAGTGTGGTTGTGAGGCAGCTGAAGAGCAGATGCTCAGTGTGGGCAAATTATCACAGTCTAGTAAAATTTCTGACCCTCTGGCAAGGGTCAAATAAGGAGCTGCTCCCAAGTTTAAGATTCAGAGATGCAGCTCGGTGTGATATAAATACACATGATTTTATACTCAAGTGTTTCCACTGAAGATATTACATCAAAGTATTAGTGGTTTCAGTTTTATGTGTTGATATCCTTAAGCACCTAAGCAGAAGAACTTCTCACATGCTTTACATTACATATACAAGTTGAATAAGCATTTTGCTGACTCCGTGCCAGGTCCTGGATGAAGCTGATGCTTAAGATTACCATTCCTACTGAAAAAGCTTAATGTCATCTCCAGAAGAGGGCAGTGCTGGCTTAAGCTATCAGGACGCCGGCCCTCTGAAAGTCTTCACTTGCAAAGGGCAGTAATTTCTTAAAGAAAAACTCGCAGTCAGAATATTATGAAGATGTATAAAAACTATCACCCCGCACAGGAACAGCCAGTGGAGCAGTCCTGAGTGAGATACTGTCCTGGGTTCAGCAGTTGCAGTCAGTTTTTCTTCTCCTTAGTAGGTGGTGTTTTGACTTAA
>NDXB01017368.1:0-41046 GCA_002631895.1 Agapornis roseicollis | reverse complement strand
GAGAAGAGAAGAGAAGAGAAGAGAAGAGAAGAGAAGAGAAGAGAAGAGAAGAGAGAAGAGATCAAGTTATGAAACACAAGGCAGATACTAGCAGCTAAGGTTGTAAGGATTAATTAGCTGTGCAAGTAAGGTGCTTGCTTTGGAATGGTTGTGGTGGGTTCTTATTTCCAAAGGATCTTTGAAGCATTCATGTTTAGTACAAAATACATAAACAAAGCCAAAAATGGAACAACTGTCTTTTACTTTTCCATCTATAGGACTATTTGCAAAGAATTCCTATAATTAGAGCATACAAATGTAAACATATTTTTTCCACATTGTCCATGGCTGTGTGTAAAAATAAGATGTTATTTAATGCGAAAGAGAACATGCCATGTTAGCAGGTTTTTTTAAAAGAAAGCAGACCTACTGCTGGATTTTATGAAGAAACTTCTAGCGGTATGTAGGATCATGTCTTTTAGATGGGTCTTTTCAAGAAGCTTGAGTGCACTAATTTTCAGTTTCTAATCCTTAGTTTAGTTATGAAGAGACAAGTGGTGCAGCCAACATGAGTAACACTGAAATACTTCTGCGTGTAAAGAAACTTAAATACTTAGAGAAACGTGAAGACTGGATGTATCTATGCTTACACAGTGCTTCAGAAAGAGCTTTTCAGCTCTAGAATTTTGACCTTATTCCAAATTCAGATTTTTATGTTCCATGCTAAACAACAAAAGACTTCTCAGGGTCTTTCAATTTCTTATTTGAGACAAAAGATGAAACTATGAAGTTATTGCACCACTGAGGATAATATCAATTTCTAGATAAAGAATAGAACCTGACACTCTCAAAAGGGAAACATTAAAATCTAAATGGAATTGTGTGAGGTCCAACTCATTAGTTCACTGAACTTAATTTCACTTTTCTGAGGTTAATTGGGGGGAAAGGAAAGCAAAACATTTACTAAGAAGGACATTTTGAAGAACAAACGAACCACTAAGTGTGAGGAAAATTCAGAACATGCAAGTAATTTACTTTTTCTGTTTTCCAGAACTTTGTGTCCTACAGAAAACACTGAGGCTTTGGAGTGTATCCCATTTTAGCCAATAAAGCAATGCATCACCAAGAAAAAAACAAGATACACTTTTAAAAGGGCTTTGTACTATGTTTTTCGGCCAAGGTATTTTATTTGTCAGCAAACCTAATTAATGGACAAAGCAGATGCTGGAAATCATGGTAGCGCATTAACTTATCTATATATTTGATGTACAACACATATCCTGGAGACAAAAGGCGACACAGTTCATAGGAATGGACGTCACTTCACCATTGTGGGGTGCATGGGAAGGATGCCTCTGTAATGACAGGAAGGTTGCATGGTGAGTGCCCCTCTAGAAGTGAATGCACTACATTACATGAGAATTTATAATGTCAGAGGTGCTATGGATCATTAGTTACCTTTTCTCATGATAAATCTGCCCTAAGAGCTAAATTCTAGCACTTTACTGCCAGCCTTGAGGACAACCATGGACTTCTGGTGATTTTGTATTGTTAGTCCTCATGCTTCCTGATTTTTTCTTCCACCCTTTCTGCAAGGTAGGAGATTGCTATTTTTACATTCTCTGGTGTTGCACCATTGCAAGAGGTCCGTCTGCTTTTGTTCCAGACTGCAAATGAGCTCCTACTGTTTATTTAAGGATTTATCACTGATGTATCTAGTCAAACACATATGTATAATGCTGACTTTGAGCAGATTCAGTCACAGAATTCGCTGGATGCATCCAGCTGTGGTCTAGGACTATGTGTATCTCATTCAAGCTCTCACTCACTTGTATATTGTTTATCACCACTGATTTCTTTGTTTGGCTCTTCTTTAAATGCCATTTTGTGTATGTAGCTATAAAATAAAAAATATCCTCAATCTGGAGATTCTTTAGAACTGCAGTCAGACTGCTTTCATTTGGAAATCTCCTGTGAACTGTGTTTTCACTTGAGATATCCAATAATCTCTTCTTTCAGCTGCACTTGGAACATTCTGAGAATGACGAGTCTTGCCTCAGATCAGGGTTGTGCTTCCTGTTTGAATTAGTTTTCTTTGTATCATTTCCAGCAAAGTTGAACCGTGTAATATAGGACAAGACAACCAGATTGGAATCACTATGTTGAGCCCTATGCCACTCTTAAGACAGCAAGTTATTTAACAGTATATGCGTATAATGCATTCCTCCCTAGTGGAGCAGAAGAAATCTCTAGATGACATGAATGATGTATCTTATGTGTCTGCGTTATATGTAGTATCATACATGTTTCTTTGTGTCACATGTAGTATGGGATGCTCATACCACTGACGATGTTTTTGTGGAAAGTTCTGCTGTTCTGCATTTTTCAGTGTTCATCTTCCAGACTCTGCTATGTTTTTGTTTTCTCTGAGAATTTAAAACCAGACATTTCTAATTAGAGATATTTTTACTTCAGCATATTTTACTGAAATTGCTAATTCTGTAAGTATGTTTAGGTAGTTTAGCAAATCCAATAAAAGCTATGTTAACAAATCTTATCATCTGTTTAACTAAACAGATTTTGTTCAGCAGCTCCACTGGATACCAAATAATACTGAGAACTCCCTGTGTGGGAGATAACAATCCTTTGCAAAGCACATTGATCCTTTTGATCAGAAATTAATTCATTGTAGAACCCATGTATTGATCCCATGTCATTTTGCTGTGATTCATTTGCTGGCTCCAGAGATCTTCTAAACAGGTATGCAATGATCAACAATTAGTGGGGGAATGGTTTCCTCTGTGCTCAGAATTGCTTGTTAATTGCTGCTGATTGTCTGAGATTCTGTGCCATTGTGATTCTTTCATTTTGTGTTAATTCAGCAGTTTCTGGCCATGTTTCTTGTGATCATACCTCCTTGTCTTGGATCCAAATCCAGGTATTTTACCTTTTTTTTGTGCACTACCAAGATCTCTAGATCTTCCTCAAGCCTACAGACTTTTAACTTCTTTGCATGCAGTAAGAAAAGTGGCTCTCTGCAATGCCTGTCAGTGAGTTATGGAAGAAGGCATCTGTTCATTTCTAGCTGCAGTTCAGATAGCATCAGTGCCCATGCTGCTCAATGGATATGTTTCCTAGATAGTTCCCTGTCCTCTATAACAAAGTTCATGTGTATTTTGTAAACCAACCAACTGGAGTTGAAGCAATTCAGAGATGAAATGTATTTGTTTCTGAGTTAATTACAAAATTTGATTCATAACTTCAACAATTTTTCGGCTGAATTTTTCAGTTCCACTGGATGGCTATGAGGACATTAAAAGTATTCTTCCCATCTGTCTGCATTAATAAATTAATCTGGGTCACCTTAATTCATGCTCCTGATATTTTTTAATAGTAAACAAATAGTTTAGCATAATTTGGACAAAAATATCTCCATCTGAAACACGAAAACAGGTTGAAAAAACAAAAGACAGTCTCCAAAGCATCCTGTTCTGGTGCTTGAATTAGAAAAGCTAAAACATTTAACTACAAGGAGGCACTCCGAGTTGTTCCTGGGCTATTTATCTATATAGATGGAGCTGTAGAAGTGCAGGAAGTTGCCCAGCTGGTGAATGGAAATGATGCAGGAGTCTTCCACAGTTAACAGAGTAGACTATATTATAGTCTATGAAATAGAAATGTTTAACTTTATATATATATATAGTACTTTTTTATATACAATATTTTATATACAATATTTTTTATATACAATATTTAGCTCTTCTTTGGAGATACCCTAGACTTTCTGTGTTAATAGGTATTAAAAAGTTAAAGATTCTGAAATGTTCAATAACAAATGACAGTAACAGTAGGTTTTTTCATGGCTTGCATTCAGAAGAGAGTGTTGTTCACTGAACTTGACTAAATTCTTGAACAGTTGGGTTATCTGCAAATTAAGCTATAACTACTTAATTTGAAGAGATAAAGATGTGTTACAAATCTTTGTAATAATATAGACACAAATAAAATATATCCTAGCTTAGAAAGTTTTTATGTACAGCCTCACATCAAGCTGGAAGCAGGGCCCTGCATTTTTAATGATGTCTAAGAAAAAGAGGCAAATAACTTTTAAAATTGGTGAGAAATAGCCAATTATTAAGAAAATAAATAGCTTTTCAGGTCATTCTGTAGAGCAGAAATTCCTAAGGGCTCCTTAATGGCAGAACAGTTCTAGAAATAATTACTAAATATAAATCCTAATGAATGTGTTGAGTATTTTATTCTGAATATGTGAAAAAAATGGGGTTTGATATTTTGTGGCTTTCCCCTGTTCAGTTATATAACAGTTACAAGACAAGAGTCATCAAACTGCACAGCTCTAATTGAATGAACCAGCTCTCAATTACCTGTATTCTGGATGGTATGTTGTGGATATAGAGGAAGAAGGAGTAAAATGGGAAACCATGACAGTTTGCTTGATCTGAGACAATGTGCTGAGGAAGTCTTTAGAAATTCATTACAATTTCTTAAGGAAAGCTTAGGTGCCAAGGGAGAAAGTATAAGAAATACAAAGTAGAAAATATTTAAGTATTAAAATGACATTAATATTTATTAATGAAGTTCTGGAGAATGTAAGGAGAGAAAATAGCTGAGGCACTTCTGTAGACTTCATATTTTTATGGACTTCATTATTATGGTGTCTGAAGACCTCACAATCATTATGCATGTATTCCAATGTATATTTAAGATCAGATTTAATACATTTTTAGAGATAGTAATTGAGCTCTAAAGAAATGAAAATGAAGAAATTTACACATTGCTAGGTACTAGTATCTGAAGGTGAGCAATGAGCTCACTGTGCCCTTCAGAAGATGGAGTTCTACTCTCTCTTGCACTGAGTTGGTGGCTGAATTCACTGGACAAACATTTTTGGGTATTAGCTAAGCTTGGTATCACTCAAATCAGGAAAGAAAATTAGCTTCATGTAATCTTTCTGTTCCTTCCAAAAATTGGTAAAGATTTAGATGCAAGGAAATGCTACCTTAAGAACAAGCGTGTCTTCTCTTCCTCTAGTGCACCCTGCATCTTGCATAGCTTTTTATACACTATTCATTTCCTGAATTATAAAAGAATTGTTTAGCTTACAGTTCAATTTGCATGTTCATAGAATTTAGAGTTGCCTGGAGCAAGAGTTGATGTTAGCCATTCTATTAAACGGAATATTGATTGTAGCATTAGTGGCCTTTCAATACTTAAAAAAGGACCTATAAGAAAGTTAGGGAGAGACTTCTTAGCAGGGTCTATTGAGATAGGATGGGGGGGTTATGGTTTTAAACTAAAAATGGGAGATTCAGGCTGGATGTGAGGAAAAGGATTTTTTCAATGAGGGTGGTAAAATACTTGCACAGGTTGTCCGGAGGGTGGTGGATGTCCCATCCCTGGAAACATTCAAAGCCAGCATGGATGTGATTCTGAGCAACTTGACGTAGTTGAAGTTGTCCCTACTTATTGCAGGGGGTTTAGACTAGATGAAGGTCCTTTCTAAGCCATATTATCCTATGTTTCTTTAATTCTCTTATTCTCTGATTCTGTGATTTTGAGTAGTCAGATGAATGCTTCATTTACTGTGGAAAACTCAAGCAGTTTGGTTTTCTTTACGTCATGAAAAACTCCATCTGAAATCTCCCCAAATCCTTTGACATAAACACTTTCGGAAGCACAGAATATTTTCCTTGACAAAATTTAGGAAATTATTTAATTTTTCACTGTTTTGTCCTTCATGCTTTTGGTTTAGAACTGAATTTCAGAAGGATATCAGAAGGAAAGTAAGGAAGTCAATGGATTTAAAACCAGTGAATATATCAAGGATTTTAAGATAAGCTTGCGGACTTTCATTATAAATGTGCCCAGTTAAGCTTAAAGAGATTTAAAACCTCCCCCCAAAAAACCCAAATTAAAACACAAAACATGTATAGTAAATCAGGGTCTAATTCACTCTAGCACAGCTGTACAAAAATTTTCTATATCAGATATTTTAACTAGAATAAGCTGTGCTGGTGAAATTCCCCAATGCAAGAGTTTTCCATTACGAGGGCTAATGTGACAAAAACTAGACATTTTCTCAGAGCATTAATTTCACACAACTCTGGTGAAACATTACTCAAAAACATCTAAAGAATTAGGTATAAAGACTGGGTAGGAATGTCTCCATGTCTCTCTTTCACTGCTTATTCACTTGCAAATTTTGCTGAGCTGTGGCATGAGAGATTAAGTGCTGTTCTCCTGGACCAAATATTTCCTTATTTTAGATGGTTTTGTGGAAATATAACAACATGTTGGGTTTTTTCACTGTGTCCCGAATTTAGCAAGACTTACAAAAGGAGTGGTATGCTTCTGTTTATCAGACTGTGTTTGGGCATATTCTAATTAATGCCAGAAGGAATCATGAAGAATGCAGCATGCTGTGCTGCAGGAACAGTGTTATTTGCTGAAAACCAGGATGCAGTGGAGTGTAGAGGCTGCATTTGTTTTTCCCCATCTATCTATTTTTAATTTTTCACACCTTCTTCTAAGCATCTGCTTCAACTACAGTCAATAAAAGGTCTGGATTATCTCAGTTGATCTTGCATGCGTTTCTTTTGTAATGTTATACTATTACAGATTCTTTATGGTACAGTCTAGCTTAAACCAACAGAACATGTCAAATAATTTACCAAGTTTTCCCTATTTGATTAAAGAGTTTCTTTCTTCAGCCTTGTGAATTGAAAGGATAATTACACTTAAATTATCCATTAATCCCTCAAGGACAGTGCTCTGTCACCTTCCTGTTTCATTGGCATATGTTTAATACCAACAGTAAAATCTGGAATCCCTAACAGTTGTTCTGCAAAGTGGAACTAAACCCATTTAATCTCTTTCATCAGTTCTGGTGTCCTCAAGTTTCCTCTCAGGAAAAAAGAAGAAGAGAATTAGAAAAGAAAATTGTCTCCAGGTTTAGCTCCCATATAAACAGTTTCTGCTATGACATCAGGTGGGGATTTTCAGTCCTCTGAAAGTATCATTAATATGTGTGAAAACACAAAACCTGAAAAACCTCCTCATACAAGTATTCCTTACTCACATAGGCAAGACTCTCTCAGGAGAAGATATTTTCTACATTATTCTACTGCTTACAAAGGTTTTCAAACTTCAGTCCCAGAACACTGCAGCAAAATACTCAAATGGTTGGACATCTAATGATCTGACCGTGCTTCTGGAAGTATTAATGAGTTTACATTTATGCTTAGACTTTCCTGAAATCTTTAATTGATCGGGTGCAAAGTTTTCCCTTTACATTATAGTCCTCTCTCCTTTTTGTACCACTGACCAACAAAACCCCAGTTTTCCTTAATGACATTGGTTTTCTTTTTCAGATACTTAAAAAGTCTCAAAATGTAAGCTTTAAAAAAAAAAAAAAAACAACAAAACCTTAAAGCTTCTGAGGGAAGTTTCATAAATATGTAAAACTTTTGCTTTTATTACTACTGTGAATTGTTGATTTACCAATGCTTTTCAGGGCATAATGGAGCTACATTGCAAAATNTTGTTTTCTTTTTCAGAAAATTAAAAAGTCTCAAAATGTAAGCTTTAAAAAAAAAAAAAAAACAACAAAACCTTAAAGCTTCTGAGGGAAGTTTCATAAATATGTAAAACTTTTGCTTTTATTACTACTGTGAATTGTTGATTTACCAATGCTTTTCAGGGCATAATGGAGCTACATTGCAAAATTCCATTTTTAAACATGAATAAATCAGTTGAAAATGGAAGCTCATAAAAATTGTGGTGTGCTTGTTGTGTTCACTCGATTGCTTGTTTTGATGGAAACAATGCTGACTCTTTGACATAAATTTTACTGAAGAATTTTCTATTTTTTAACACAGTGGTTTATTGATTTAGTAGTTTTGATCCAATGGCATGTAATTTTGATGAAACCCCTTTGTTTCTGAGTACTTGTAACTCTGCTAATAAAAAGTACAAGGAAGTTGTGAATGCTCAATCCCTGGCGGTGTTCAAGGCCAGGTTGGACCCAGCCTTGTGTGACATAATTTAGTATGAGGTGTCCCTGCCCATGGCAGTGGGGTTGGAACTGGGTAATCTTAAGGTCTTTTCCAACCCTAACTATTCCATGATTCTGCGATTCTATATACCATAGGTGACAAGATTCATTCCTAGAACTTTTTAATGTTGAAAACTCTAACTTTGAAAGAAGTCACTGAAGTGATTGTAGCATATTGCATTGTAGTTCAAGCACAACGCTATCAATGAGTTCCAGTTTAATGGAAAATAGAAAAATCTAATCAATCTCTTTATGAGCAGTTCTGAGTCTCCATAGTTCCTCTGTTCACACTTAAAGACAAACTTTGATAACTGCAATTAAGAATTACCCTCAGTCATGTAGAGCCAGCTCAGGTGTAGAAGTCAGGTGACATAGATGCCTACAGACATTAACATTTTTAGCAAGTTTCTTGGAAATCCAGAGCTCTGTTTCACTGTGACCAGAAATGGATCAGAGTTGAAAGTGTGAACAATCATAGTTCTTTGGTGTCTAAGTCCTGTCTCAGAATCTGAGAAAAGACTTTCCTCTTCTAACTTAGCTTGAAATTAAAAAAACCCAAACGAAACCAAAACACCTCCTTGCCCACAAACCCCATAGTATCCCATTTTTAACTTAGTAGTTTTTTTTAACATAGTAGTGTAAGGATCAGAATACACATCTCAGCAGCTTATTTTCAGTTTTGAGCCAATATCACCCAAATTGCAAAGTACAGTTCTGTTCATCAACAAAACGAGAGTATAGTTACCTGTAGGAGAGAAGCAGCATTGGTCTCCATGGCTTATAGGGTTCACTAAACCTAACAGGAGGAACGTAATTCTGTAACGTTATAGTTCGAGTAGTGTTCATAGCTCAATCTAGTTCTTTTTTTAACTAAGGTTTATGCTAAAAAGCCACTGGCTAAGGAAATACTGATGAAATGTTGACCTCTTACGTGGTATAGGAGTTAACCTCTTGAGGAGTAGGTTCAAACTCCTCAGTAAAGGAAAAGAATTAGTTTGGGATTTGTACTTCATAAGGGCTTGTTCTATATAAAAGACAAAGACAAAGCATGAAAGGCAGACTAGAATAAATGGATTAACTCTTTCGCAGCTTGCCCAAGGAGAACAGCTTAGATACTGTGTTTTGCACAGAAATTCAGGACGGATAGTGCTAGATAATGCAGCTTCCGGACTGGTTTTGGATTTGAGGTACATTCTTCTACAACAAAAGGCTTATTGTTCCCTAATGTAAGAGTGTCTCCTTCTTGTCCTGTTTTATGATGAATAAATCTCCCCATGCTTTTTAGGGAATCCATCTTCCCCAGAATTCATGAATTTAGTGTTTACTATACGAGTCAGCACTAAAAATCTAGACTCTGAGATTATTGGTGTCTTTTTCATTCTATTTATTAACCTCTTGGAAAAAAATCCCTCTTTAGGGTGCCCCAAGCTGCTAAAACTCAGAGGTTTCTGTAAACACCACAGCATCAGATTTACAAGCAATTTGTGATATGCTTAGACATGCAAAGTAGCTGTTATATTTCAGCAGGATTATTTGACATAGTGATTTATTCATGCTTTATTGATTTTTTATTAATGAAGCTCTTTAAAGACTCCACTGCATCTTTGGGCACAGTTCTAACCAGTTATACTGACTCAAAAGTCACCTTAGAAAGTACAGGCTTCCTCTGCTTCTGGAAGAGTGAAAGTCTAAAGTATCACAAATACATGCTCCCAGTGCTGTCCCACTTTCTATCAGTGGAAGAGCAAGGAAGTTGCTCTTCTTCCACCTAAGGAGCTACACTGTCAAATTACACAAAACATTTCCTTGGATGAGGAAGATTCTTATGTTTGAGCCTTAATGGCTACATCTACAATATTAAATGCCTTCACTTGAGGTAAAGTGATGCTGAAGTTGTGTCCTGTGTCTTTACAAGCTCTGTAAACTTAGCAGTGGTATAGCCTTATATGCCTTATACAAGACAACCTTGAACCTTCAAGATTTCTTACAGAGATCTCTTTGGTCCTAGGGTATAAACACTATTTTGTGCATTTTTGTTTTCATTGCAGTGTATGAAATTATAAGACAGCTGAGGTGCAGTCCACCAGAACATTGTTTTTCTCACACAGGACTGAGATTATGTGTTGACTGACTGGGTGGAACTTCAAGGTACTTAAACCAGTTTGCAGCCAAATCCTATTGGTAGAATGTAGGAAATCAGATCTGATGCTATCTTAGCCAGACTGACTGTTGTAAATTGTCCTTAAATAAACTACCCCTGAGTTACAGCAAAGCTTTTCCTTAGTATATGGCTAGCTTACCAAACTGTAGCTTTTCAGGAAACAGTATTGATGACTGGGGAAGTGAGTTAAGCATGGAGTTAACTCAATTGATAATGTGGATGTGCGGAATGTCTGTCATTCATGTAGCTCCCACACAGCAAAGCTGAAGGCTCTTCCAATATAATTTCAAATGATGAATGAGTTTGAGAATTTTGCCATCTGCTTGCTGACACAGTGAAAAAAAAATGTGAAATTCACTGAATTCATTATTCCTTCAGGTCTGATAACAGAAAGAGATTGTTTGAAGGGTGTAAACAGCAAAGAGGGAGAAATCTCATTCCCAAGGAAATGGCTTTGCATGGTGGGATTAAATGAACAGAGCAGAAATGTTATATTTAGGGCAGTGGGTCCTGTCCTGACAAGCAATATCCAAAGTCTATTGAGATAAGCAAAAAATTAGAATATGAAAACAAAAACTTTCATAAAGAAGACAGCTGGCAGTTTTCTGCCTGTTCTATATGTGAAGGGTAGTCTGGTTAAGAATATATTAAGGTTGAAGAAGAGAAAAAATGGTCATGTAGATCAGTATCAAAATGATCCGCGTCGAACCCCCGGAAATCCCAAATATGTGGAAAAATAAATTTTGATTTGACAATAAAGAAGAACAAGTATCCACAAAATGACTTTATAGACCTTTGGTAGATGACCATGTCTCTTTCGGGTAATAAAGCTTTACAAATATGACCAAGAGGTAAATTGCATTACCTATGCATGTGAGGCAACGGCATTATTCTGACATTATGTTGCTAGAGTACATCAGTAAGGCTGGAGGAAAACATGCATTCATTTTTAAGTGCTAATGACATAAATTCTGCCAAAGCCAGTCACAGAACTATAAAAACTAATTCATGTTCTTTTGATTTTTTTACAAAAGTATTAGGAGCAATTGTTTGGAACCTCTGTCAGTTAACATTTAAAAAATGCCAACAGATGGCTCTTCCTGCATCCATGCAGCTGACGATTCCAAAATAAGTAGTGCTGAGAGATTTCTTGGTGAAGCTAAGGGACAGGAAAGGCAGCTGTCACTGAACGTCTTAATTACAGCATTTACAGAGTTCTAATTAATGTAATGTTGTTTCTATAGCTGTATTAATGTAACATCCATTACTATGGCATTGGTTATACTTTGTGAATTAAATTTGGATTTTGGCACATATATGAAGTTTGTGGAAGCATATGTTCGATCGAACTCTTCAGCATTACATGGGGAGAATGCATTTAAAATATGACATGTAACTTGAAAATGTTAAATTAAGCTTTTAGAGTCAAAGATAATGCCTCTTTACATTGGAAAGTGTTGGTGGACATTTGATGCTGTTGGTGCATAAGTACTTTTGAGCAGCATTTTATAGTGGTGCTGAGACTTTTTACTTTTGAACTGTGTTGCTTAAAATGTCAGAAACTGTTTAGAGATCAGGAGCATTGTAACTCTGTATTCTAGAACATCAACATTGTGTGGTGTTTCAGATGCTAAATTTGATCAGTGAACAAGTTTTGAAAATGGCCTTTCTTTAAAACTAAAGAAAAGAAATTCTTCTTATAACTTGAAGGGAGAGATGGATCAAGGCTGCATAGTTTCAGGAAATATCAAACAAAAAAATAAAGGAAAAGTTTTAGAACAAATTTTGGAGCATTCTTTCCAACATTGTTCACCATTTTTAATTTCCCCAGAAATATTTTATTCTGGCACCTGATTAAGGCTTAAAATAATGCTTTTCTTTCCCTGACTTTTCTAAAGTCATGTAGCAATATCAGAATAAGGCATAGGAGGCTGCTGCTAATGAAACAGTCTTCAGTTCAAAGAACAACCCATTTCAATTGAACTGATCCAATAAAGCACTAGTTTTCCCTTTACCCCTTTATTTCCCAAATGCTACCAGTGTTTGTTCTGACAAGTTGGGTAAATATCACTGTGCTCTGGTGCTCTGTTTCCAAAGGCTGTCACTAAAATAAGGAAGGTCATGGTTGTATGCCTCTGCTTGGTAAATCTGCATTTGATTACATGGGGCTACATTCTTCCAACTTTTTCCTGAAGACAGTAAGAACCTTCTTCAGTACTGACCACTTGTGGTTGAAGAAGAGTAAGCAGTCAGCATGGATGTCATTTCTTGTGCAGTTTAATAAGGTAAAAGCAGTTGCTGTAAATAAAGAAAATACCAAGTGATGATACAAGACTTTGCCTTACCTTGTTTCAGTCTACTCTGCACTCAGTTTTATATGGCCACATGATTTAGCTGGACAAAGGAGTAACTAGATTGTAAACTGATGAACACTAAAATAAATGTGGTGTTGTCTTTTTTTTTTTCCTTTTAAGATGTACAGACTTGAAGTAGTGCATTACTCTACACACGTGTTGCTACTGGCTATGGTGCTTGCTGCTGTGAATAATCACACAGAAAGCCATTTCCAGATGAAGTACGAGGTGGAGAACACATTGCAAAAATAACTGCAGACCATGGTGACTGAGGCAAGACTTGGAAGTATGAGACAATCAGCACAATGCAGGAGATTACTTGCCCTTTTGGGAAGGGAGTTTCATGGAGAGCAGATTGTTTGAATTGATTATTTTCCCGTGTTGCTAGTAGCTTACCTAGGGAAAAGCATTTAAAACTTTTATTCTCTAGTGGAAAAAGGTAATGTTAAAAAAAACACCAGCCAATGAAACCCTGTAGGTTTCTCATTGTAAGACAATTGAAACGTAATGGAAATTCAATTGATTTTCAGTGGGGAAAGCTGCAGGGCACCAATTATCTGTGCTGTAGAATTGTTGCTTGAAGTGAAGCTACACATTGAGGAGCCAATCAAATGTATTTCAATCCCTGCATGCAATATGCTCCTGACAACAGTGTAAGGATCACATTTTTCAGCTTCTAATTAAATGGATGTATCAGGACAATCTTTGATTGGTTTTAAAAGGACATTTGAAATGTTTCTGGAAACATTAATGCCACCTACTCAGTGCAAAACTTATATAAATCTCACTTTTGGAGATGATGAATGGCATTACCTTTGCATATAGACATTCCAGCTCATGATCAGTATCTCTGTATCACATTTATGTGAAGAAGATGTATTAATTAAAGTTGTTAAAAAGATTTAAAGCTGACTTTATCTTTTACTCCTGGATCTAAATCCAAAGAAAGCTAGTAGCTGATAGGAATATTTACTGGCTGCACACAGAAGAATCATTTTTGGGTCTTTATGGAAGAATTTTGCAGCTGCTGATGGACAGCTAGCAGGTATTGACAATCTCAGATTAAGTAGCAATGGCAAATCAAGACCTCTTGAAAGTAATTTAAACTATTCTAAACAGCAAGATTGAGCAACGTGGCATGAATTTAGCTACTGAGATAAATAGGTAAAAGGGGTTGGAAATACTTATGGGGGTAGAAGTTTGTGTATTTTCCAAGGGATTTTTTTTCCTCCTTAGTACTTTTCACCAATTTTGTTATGGCTTTGTCCTGGGTTTAGCAGTAGCTGTCAATATTTCTCCTTCTTAGTAGCTGGTGCAGTAGCTGGTGTTTAGACTTTCAGCCTGGGAACAGGGCTGATAATACTGATGTTTACTCTGAACAAGGACTTTGTGAGTCTCATGTTTTGCCAAGCAGGAGGGGAGGCCAGGAGGAAACAGGGACAGGACACCTGACCCAAACTGACCAAACAGTTATTCCATACCATAGCACATCATGCCCAGGATGTAACTGAGAGTTACTCAGAAGGGCTGGGGCACTGCAGGGTTGGACTAGGTATCAGTCAGTGCTTGGTCAGGTAGGAGGGGGTGAGTTACCTGTAGGTGGGTGGGTGAGGTGCTGTATTCTCTTCCCTTGTTATTTCCTTTATCGTTATTATTATTGGTGGTAGCAGCAGTGATTTTTCTTCTACCTTAGTTACTAAACTGTTCTCACCTCAACCTGTGGGAATTGCATTCTTTTGATTCTCCTCCCCATCCCTCTGGGAGCAGGGGGAGGGAAAGAAAGGGGGGGGGGAGGGGGTTGAGTGAGTGAGCGAGCTGCGTGGCTGGGTTTAAACCATGACAGGCTTGGATAACAGAAAGGAGGGCACAGTTATTAAGTGTATAATTTAGGAATAGCAAATTTTTTAGTGGAACAGATTAAAGAAGAGGACAAGGTTAGGCAGTAGTCTTAGAGAAAAAATATCTTCTCCTACAGTGTATTTCAATTTGAAACAAGTGATAATGATGAGCACTCTATTAAGTAAGAGTATTCATTAATCTGCTTTACTTGGTACTAGTAAGCCCTTTACTTGGAGTTTGAGGCATTCCAGTATCAAAAAAGGTGTGTGCTAACTGACAAGAATAGAGAACATGATCAGACATCTTGAAAAATGAGGAAATATAGAAGGACATGGAAATTAGCTTAGGAAAAGAGAGACTGCAGAAATAGATGACAACCATTTTCAGATAAGCTGCAAAATAGAAATTAGTAAATTGCTCTCTGGGTTCCAAAACATTTACAGTTTCTTCAAGCTTTGTATCGACATTTTCATGTTTAATAACTGTATTCCTTATTCTGCCACCCAAGACAAGAATAGGTTTAGTATTCAGCAAGAGAGATTTAGATTGGGCATTAAGAATACATTGCTGGTAGACTGGCTAAGGAATGTCAATAGAAGTAGAAAATCTGCATAATTTAAGGAATGATTTTGCCAAACATCTGCTAGGAATAACATTATAGTTTTGCTTGCTGTGAGCTTGGGTGGAGGAGCACTAGATAACCCATTTTCCTTAAGACACCTTTACATTAAATTTGCAGTCAAATGTGTTGAAATCTTTGTAGCTGTTGTTCATGCCTTTCTTATTCTTCAGATGAAAGAGAGTATTTGCTAGCTATACGAGACTAACTGGGAAAGTGAGTGTCATGAAATAGGAACTTAAGTGTTCTTAGTAACTTGATCTGTTGCTTCATACTAGGGTGAGTTTCACCCTATGGAGAAGAATGTTTTCAGGGTGCAGAGTACTGTACACATTTATTATAGGCAAAGTTATGTTGTTTATACCATTAACTCTGCCATATATTCCTCTTTGTTTCACTGGAGTGCTTACAGAGTAGTACACTCTTCAAGGTGAGAAAAGAGGTCAAGGAACCTGGTGAGAAAAACTGCAAGTCAATTGGGAGATGCAAGTAAATAATTTCATCATTGAAGACATTAACAAAAAAGAAAGTATCAATTTTATGTGTTGCTTTGAATTTATAATATTTATAATATTGCATGAATTGAATAATCCACAGATATTCTTTCTGAAGTTGTCACCTTATGTTTCTTATTCCTAAACCAGACTTCTCTCTATAGCATATGAGATGCAAGTACTTCACCCAGTATAAAGAAATAGTCTTGCCAGTTACACTTTTTTGCTAAAGGAGAACAGTACCATTTACATAAATCTGATTTTTGTCCTTTGTCTTCTCTTAGAACCACTATCAATAGATGGTGACATATCAATTTCCCTGCTTTAAGCTGACTTTACACTTTCACAAATGGCTGCACAGCATGTAATTGTGCAGAAATAATTCTCCTAAACTGATTCCATAGCTTGGCTTTTAACACCGAGAATTTGAATTTGTTAAATTGACACCCTTGTCCACCTGAAGGTGGAAAGAAAATACAGGGAAAAGAATATCAAGAGATTTTTTTTTTACAGAAGGGTCACTACTGTCAGCCTGGTGTTTAACTTTGAAAGCTCCTGATTTCACTCAAGCAAATTCCTCAGATGTGTCATTCAGCTCTATAATCAGACTCCTACCTGTTAATACAATTAGCAGATACTTAAGAGCAATCCAATTCCTGAAGAGTAGGATCCAGTTGTCTAAACATAGGTAGTTACACTGTTGGTACTCTGGGACTTCTTACTTGGCCTTCACCTGCTGCATCAGAAAGCTTATGGGTCTCCCAGAAGTCCTATCCCCATATTTGCCAGCTAATTGAAGCATCCTAGATACCCTAAGGTATCTAGGCTGCCTGTGGTGATCTAGGTTATCTAGGGTGCCTATAGATAAGAAAATGAGGCCTGTCATTCTAGCTGTTTGCCTCTCCAGGTTCCAGGACTGTACTGATAACTCTATTGGTAGTGGGAATTTAGGGATGTCTTAAGCATCCCAACAGCTATGTTTGGATCTCTTTAAAAACAGCTAAACTTGGCTCTTCATCTTTGTCCAGCCTGACTGTATTGATGACTACAAGTTCTTCCGTTCTTCAAAGGAATGTAAAAAGGTCTTTATTCAGTTAATTTAGTAAGTACATTGAAATCCTGAAAACATATTAACAATAGGCAGCCAATTGTAAAATAATACATGAAAATCATAGGAAAAATCATACAGTAAAACCAGTAGTGTTCCATGAGGTTAAATTTAGAGGACTTTACCACTAAAATTTAATTCTTCCATCCCAACTACTGCAAGTATTCCTTTTGGATCTCTCACATTTTAGTTTTTTAGAGAAAACATTTTTTCTGCCACAAACCAATGCCCTATGGCTTTTATTGCAAAAGTCTTGAGTGCTTTAAACTACAGTCTTTCTTCTAATACTGGACTGCAGACTTGTCCCTCTTCACATCCTTTCATATTAATACTTACCCTGTTGATCTGGTTTGCTGTTTAAGTTTGAACCGATATCTCATTTTGTCCATAATTCTATTACTCACCTTCAGTTTATTAACTCTTCAAAATAAGGTGTTTATGGTTTCTTTCATGCTTGGGGGACATGGCATGGCAGAGCTAAGTGTTTACCCATGCTTCTGTAAAGGGATTTCTTTGAAAACGTATCTACAAAATCATTAACTACTTTGTAATTGTACCAGTGGCGCTGGGAGGACATTACCCACGGTACCAGCCACTGAGGTTCTCCTTTCTACATGTCTTCCTGTCTGTACTCATATTTTTCTAGTCTGCATGTTTAAACATACAGGAAGAGGAAATTAGGGCCTGTAGCAACAGGACAAGGGGAAATAGGTTTACATTTAAAAAAGGGAAGTTCAGGTTGGATATAATGAAAAGCTCTTTACTGTGAGGGTGGTGAGGCACTGGAATGAGTTGCCCAAGGATGTTGTGAATGCTCCATCCCTGGCAGTGCTCAAGACCAGGTTGGATGGCAACGTGGTTTAGTGTGAGCTGTCCCTGCCAATGGCAGGAGGTTGGAACTGGATGATCTTAAAATCCTTTCCAACCCTAAGTATTCTATGATTCTATGCTTCTGTGATTCACAAAAGGGTCATAATACCTAACATTAGTTTCAAAGGCCTAATTCGAGTAACTGCGGAACCAAATATGAACTTTGTTTTGGGTCTATCTGTGGTTTTATTATTTTGTCAGATGTTTCTTCTGGCTTGATTCCTAGGGAAATGCTAGCTGCAGCTCAGATGATTAAAAAACAGACTTTGAGGACTGCTGTGAACTTGTCAAGAACTGTGCTAAATGGAAGCAATGTTAATCATTATACTCTTTCAAAAACAAGACAGAAGTCTCTGCTAAAATAAAGTTGGTCAAAGCTGTGATTCCATTTGATCCAGAAAATTATAACCTAGCAGTTTTAGCCTGAGGATATATCCCAGAAGAGATTTTGAGATATCCTTCAACACAGAGTACACAGCTAATGAATTGTTCATGGGTTTACCTCATAGCAAAAGCCGCACTGATCATCCTGTTCTTTCTCTTCAGAAAGGTAAATTTCTTCAACCAGATGGCAGGGTTGGATTTCTCCCCCTACTCCTGCCTTGATTACTCTCCTGCCTGCAGGGAGAGGCATGCCTTTAGCAGGAATTTGAGCTATTGCAATGAAATTCATACTGCTGGATAAGCAGAATTTTAGTGACCTGTCATTGTCAATGCATAATTTTGACACTCTAAGAATTGGGCTTCAATCTATAGCTGGTGAAAGTATTTGTGAAATGGAAAATAAGCAGAAAATCATTAAAGCTTTTAAAGAGGCAATTAATTCTCTGCAGAAATTGCTTTTAGCATTTTAGAAACTAACTAAACAATTTTAATGGTGTGAAGTGCTATAGCAGCTGTTCATCAAGGAAGAAATAAACACCACTGCAGCTGCCAAGTGTACCATGATTACTGTTCCTTCTTCAGTCTCTTTATCAAAGGTTTACACAAAGTTGCTGTAACAGCAAAGAATGAGCTTCTGTATATTTGTGTTATTGCATCTTCATTGTATTTAGGTAAAAAATAAAGTATAAGATCCGTTCACTGTTATTCTATGATAATATGAAAAAAAACCTGTAAATAATTATGGTAAATAATGGTGATTTTGAACTTTATTTGTTTTTTTAGCTTTTTCTATTTTTTTTCCTCCTTTCTTTCTGTTGGCTTCCTCCATTCTTACCAGCTGTGGATTCCAGGTAGAAACCCAGGAGGGCTTAATTAGAGAAAAGAGTCAAAGCAGTGGTTGTCAAGTTTTTACAGTAGCTGCATATGTGACTGTGACTATTTCAGAGTACCTGAAGTTCTTCTGAACACATACTTCAGCATTAGAAGTAAATTTCTGCGTTATAGCTACACCTGAAATCTGTGAAGATGCTGAAAACAAGGTATTTTAAAATTATAAAGAAGTAGTCATGAATTGCAGGGATGCTTCACTCTACAGAAATACACAAATGGGAAGAAGGTCACCTTCCTCTACAGTCATAAGACTTCCTGAAATGCTCATTCTCTACTTACTGCATCCCCTCTGATTTTTGATCAATGTTAGAGGATTTTTCCTTAAAGGCTAATATTCAGACTATTTCTAGAGTCTTTGTTGGGAATTACTCACATACCTGAAACTGGTATTGTACAATATCTGATGCTGCTCTCTTGCAGCATTTCATGATCCATGTGTGTACTTCTGAGATGCAGTAGATGCCTTCAGTAGACACCTGCCCTGAGTAGGGCAGTAGACACCTGCCCTTCCCAGATACTCCTTATCCCTGTGTCCTGTTTCTCTATCCTGTTTTCTCACACTTATTTTTGTACTAAGTTCATAAGGTCCTAAAACTACGCCAGCTACAACGGTTTATCTTATACAAGGATTCTTGTTATGTTCTCTGACTGCTGTCTATCTTTTTAACATGTATCATGGACCTCAGTAATTTTCCATTGCTACTGTTACAAAGCCATCAAACTCAACATTACTTACAACTAATTCTAAAAGTCTTTATATTCCATTTTGAGATTCTGTGCCCCCCTTGTTTCAATTTACACCACGTCCTGAGCAGTCCTGCAGCATGGAAGGATGCAGAAAAGGGATTAGTTAAGTTCTGCATCCTTTCAGAAACAGTTTATTTCTCCTTGTATATCTGTGTGTCAATTCTAAGTAAAATATCAGGCTTTGCTTTGTTAAATGTGTTTACTGGATGCCTGTTGGCATTTTTAAAGTATATTGACAAAAAATATTTCATCTCCTTTCAAAAATGAAAAAATGGTAATATGGGATCATGCTATAGTGTGACTGAACACAGGACCTGAACAGATATGTGAATGTCACCTGCAGTGCTGGTAAAGCCTGTCAAATAATATCAGATTGATTTTATTTAGCTTTAGGTAGCTACTTTTAAGTATATTTTAGTTCTAAGTGTTTAGAATCTTCTAATTTACTATGTTGGGAAGACATAAATCTCTAGAGAGAAAAAAAGTTGGAAACAAGTTTCANTCAGATTGATTTTATTTAGCTTTAGGTAGCTACTTTTAAGTATATTTTAGCTCTAAGTGTTTAGAATCTTCTAATTTACTATGTTGGGAAGACATAAATCTCTAGAGAGAAAAAAGTTGGAAACAAGTTTCAGTAATAATGTTTTATCTGGTTGACAGCTAGGATAGTAAATGACTGGTTTAGATTTGATTCATAGATTTGTTTAAAGACTACTGAAGCTGGAAAATTCTTCCTTTTCTCTCTTCCCAGCTCACTTTTCTCACTGATTTTTATGCTGTGTTCCATGAAGGATGCATAGCTCAGCAGCCTCCTCAAACCAGATCATGACCTACTTGCTCCATGTTATATATTTATGTTATAGTTTAATATGCAATATTTTATTTTCAGAATATAATAGGTGCACATAGATTGTGAGAATAGAAGTGTTGTTGGTAGTATCCAAAAGTTTGTCTTACACTGCTCTAAAGTTATTTGGTACTCTAATAATACTTTATCTATTATTTTCTATTCTATAATATATCTATATCTATAAAATATCTATATCTATATTCAATTCTATAATAAATCTATATCTATTATACTAATANTATTTTCAGAATATAATAGGTGCACATAGATTGTGAGAATAGAAGTGTTGTTGGTAGTATCCAAAAGTTTGTCTTACACTGCTCTAAAGTTATTTGGTACTCTAATAATACTTTATCTATTATTTTCTATTCTATAATATATCTATATTTATAAAATATCTATATCTATTCTATAAAATATCTATTCTATTCTATAATAAATCTATATCTATTATACTAATAATACTTTACTAATAACTTCTTTATCCACAGAGAGATGCAAACAGAGATGGGAACTCTTCATCTTTCTATTCATTGTGGCATGGCACAGACCTGGAAGGAACAACCAAAGGTGAGTAGTTAGTTTCATCTTGGTCTGAGTCCTTGACTTCTCCAGTGAAATGGAACCAAGCCCTTTGTGGAAGCCTGGTTGTACTTTCAGGCCAAAGACAGGGAGGGAAAATGAGGTCAGAACAAACTGTAAGATTCTTTTCTCCCATATGACCCAGCTTGAACTAGAGCTGAAGTGGTTTTGAAGGTGAAATTAAAGAAGATCCTTCATGCGTGTGACAGCACCTTAGAGTGAAACCTCTCAGTTTTTTAAATGAATTGGGTCCCTGAGGTCTGGTGACTTCTGGGATTTATTTTCAAAGTGGGAAAAAATCACCCCAACCAGAAATAGCCTGAGCTGAGAGACTGCTCTGAGACTGTTCTCTTTGTCTGGACTGCCATTGCTGGAACGATCCCGCAAGGGTCCTGAGATGCCATTGGCAGTAATGAATACAGAAAGGTTAAACAGATACTGAACTGTTAATGCTGACGTATAAACATTGACAATAGAGTTAAGCATTAATTTTGCAAGAAACAGATGACTTTCTAACCCAGAAGTTTGTTATGTGTCCTTGCAACACTGTTTTCCTGCAGTATAGGTCTGTGTTCTGTTACCTAATTTGATAATAAATATATCTTTCTCTCCTTTTTTTTAACTGTTTTTCTTTCAGTTAACAATGATGCCTTCATTATGTACAAGACCTTCAGTAAATGCTTGCAAAGCCCCAGTGCTCTGAAGTAAACCCTGACACATTCATACACAGGGTTCTAATCTTGAAAGTCCTACGAAAGCATCTCTCTCCCTGAGTGGAGCTAATAAAACTCTTCTAGAAATGTAATAGAAGTTAAAAGGGTGAAAAGTGAAGTGCTTCTTTTTCTTCATAAATGATGATTTTGGCATAAGGAAAACACCACTTCTAACCTACTGTAAGTAAAAATCTGATAGGGCATTTTTTGTTGAAAGAAGTATTAATGCTATCCAGTGGGAAGAAAGAATTTGTATGTTGCATATAAGTTAAACAAGAATGAGACCTATTTCTGCTTAAGATTTCTCATTAAAAATATAAATAAAATTCACAAATTTATAACCATTAGGATCAGGCTCATAAAAAGCTATGGTATAACTAAATATGTAATCCAAAAGACAAAGGTTTGGATTTTTTTCTGGCATAGCTATAGTGACAGTTTCTTGCATCCTTTTTTTTACCCAGGAACCTTACCAAGCACTTTACAGGTTAGTAGTCTGATTGCCTTCCACAATAAACTCCTCTAAAGGTAATTAATATGCTCTTTGATGGTAAGATGAGTGAGAATGCCCATTCAAATAAAGAGGCAGGCTGGCCAGGAAGTGGCCTTTGACACCTTTAATTTGTAGAGTATATTTTCATAACTATCCAATTCCTGATTATGAGCCACTAAATTAAATGGAAAAAAGGGAGTAAAAAACCTCTGTCATAAAGTTCTTCCTATCCTTGGAAGAATCATGTTTTCCAGTCAAGTAAGTATGAGCAGATTTTGTTGCATAGAGAAAGGTCCTATTTTTTTGTAAGTAGAAATGAACATTTTAAAAATTATACTTTCCATCCCTTTTAGTTTGGTTATATTTGGATTGTTTTTCTTAGAAATTATTCAAATAAGAAAAGGCATGAAAAGTGTCTGAGATGTACCAAAAAAATCAGTGGTCTTGAGCAGGTTTGTACCAAATGAAGTAGCAAAGCCACAGAACAAAATATGCAAAATGATAATTTCTGTTGTCATCCAAGCTTGTGATAAGACATCATGGGAGGAACATTATCTGTTATTGTTGAAGTTTTATAATTATGGATTCTGCTGTAATACTACTGGTAATGTAATATGAAACTTCAATTTTCAGTGCATTTTACTCCTTCTATTTCTTCAGTGGGTGATTTCAATGCATTTCTGTCCCCGTGCTTTGCCAAAAACACCTGAAACATTGTGTGGTCTCCAGCTATTCCATGTACAGTGTTGCCTTGAGCAGGTCTTAGTAATATTTTATTGGCTTATCTCTGATCTCTTCATAGCTCTTTTCTGGTCCTAAAACTATATATAAGCAACGTTCTGTATAATTTTACATTGATCACCTGTGTGTCATATCTGCTGGTATGGGATCAGCTGATCACACGAATGATGTGGATATTATGGAGCTGTTTCTCATGTTCACATCCATGAAGTTTTCTTGGTGTGTTGGCTACCTACCCCCATAGCTGACAGTCAAGTGCAGAATAAGCTCAGGTGAAATCATAGAATGCTTAATTGAATCTAATGTGTAATGCAGTGTAAATTAAAGTTCATTTTTTTTGCATGTTCCGTAAACAGGCAGAAAAGGAAACCTTCCTTCAGTCATAGGAATAATTGGTTTTTTTGGTTAATGCAGTTAAAGTAAGAAGAGGTATTTGCTGGTTAATATTTTGTTCCATGTTTACTTGCTTTCTGATTCTGGTTGGTACTGGTAATGGAAGAAATTTTGTTAAGGAAGCTGATGTACTATTTCTATCATATCTAGATTAGTTATAATGTAGATGCTTTAGAAACACTAGGAAGAAAGTTTCTCTGCCCAAAATACATTTCAAATAGCAGTTTTTGAAATTAATATAGAGGGACAGAAGAACATGTGTTTCATGGTGTCCAGGCAGAAAATTCAAACCCAATTTTTTTTATGTGCTTTGGCAAGCTCTTAAGGAGAGTTGCTTTAAGGTAGCTTAGGGAAGCAACACTGAGGTGAGTATTTAGATTGTGCTACCACCCTTGCTTTGCTTCTGACCTGCTGGTGTACTTCAGTAAGCATCTGTGGCTCATGTTTGCTATCTGAAACCTAAAAATAATGATGAGGATTTCTTCCAGGAGGATTTATTCTAATCTGAGGTTCAGGTGTGGAAAGCACTGTATGAAAAGTTGTCTTCTTAGATATGTGAAATTGCTCAAATTAAGAAGCTTGTCAGATAGATGTGAACATATCGATTTTTCAGTTCAGTGAATAAACAGCCCTAATGTGAGTGTACTTGTGGTGTGACATTAACAGTTAAAAGAACGAAAGGAAGGAAAGAACCAGAGCCCTACTAATTGTGGAATTTAATGGCTTAGTGGACTATAAATGAGATGATGTTTGTGTGCCTCAGAGGACAAGAAAGGACATGGATGTATGACTGGGTAGGACAAAGAGGTTTGGTTGTGGTTTATCTGATTTGCAAGTGTGCAGCTTCTTTATAATATAGAAAAAGGAATATAGAATTTTCCAGTCAAATTTTTCAGATGAGTTGCACCTTTCCAAAGCCTGGAAAATAATCCTACATCACACAGGAGGTTAGGTAATGGCAGCTTTGAAGAAATGCAAAACGCTAGAAGAATAGTAACTGAAACTTGCTAACAGGATGGAATAGATACAGCTTAGGAAAAGCAATGTGGTGGAGGCTGATGTCATATGGTAAATTTATAAATGTGGGTTTACTAAGGAAAATGTCTATCTGATATTAGTCTCTGCATCCTAGTTCAGGAGTTCAAATTAAGCAGATAATTGAACCAAATGAGGTGCATCCAAGAGTGTTGAGGCAGCTGACCAGTGTCATGGCAAGGCCACTCTCTATCATCTTTGAATGGTTAAAACAGTCAAGGCAGATTTGGAACAATTGGAAACAGGCAAATAAAGTGTCATTTATCAAAAAGGACAAAAAGGAGGATCTGAGGAACTCTAACTTTCACTTTAGTCCCTGTGAAGTTTATGTAGCAAATCCTCCTAAAGCTGCATCCAGACATGTGAAGGATGTTCACTGAAGCATCAGTGAACAATCAGCATGAGCTGACCAAAGGCAGGTTGTGCCTTCTACAGGGAGATAACTGACTATGCAGGTAATGGTGGGCTGGTGGGTTTCCTTTACTTGGCCCTTGTATGAACACATGGGAGATATTATGTCTCGGCTTGGACTCAGCAGTACAAGAAAGACACTGATACTGGAAGGAATCAAGAGGATCAACAAAAGGGTTAGGGGACAAGAGTACAAGCCACGTGAGGGGAGGCTGAAGGAGTCAGACTGATTCAGTCCAGAGAGGAGAAGGATTAAGGGTCATTTTCCTTTCTAGTCTGCGCATTCCTCTTCAGCTGTGTGCAAGTAAACCTCAGTGCTTTAGTTGTAGATAAGCCCAACCATATTCTTGAGTTTCTGTTTGAACCAAATTCAAGCTCTGGAGCTTTTGTTCACTCCCATCTGAAGTATAATGCTGTTTACTCTACTGAGTAAAAGTACATCAGATCCTAACTGTATAAAATCCTAAGAACCACATCCCTTACCTTATGTGATTCTTTAACTCTTCCAACTGTTGTACATAGACTTCCATTTTCCTTTCCACTTGCAGCCAAATATGAAGTTTGTCACTTGTGATATTTTCTTGTATTTCTTTTGTTTGCCTGGGGGTGACACAATCCACCTAGCACATTATTTCTTCCAAAATGCGTTTTGCTTTCCTGTTCTGATGCCCCACAAAGCTCCAGACCCTGGAATGTGAAACAAGTCTCTGATTCCAACACTGGGAGAACTATGACAATTTTGGACAGAGCCTTGGCTGACATGGTTTACTATGAGGTGTCCCTGCCCATGGCAGGGGGGTTGGAACTGGATAATATTAAGGTCCTTTCCAACCCTAACTATTCTATGATTCTATGAGTACGCAAGCATTGACTGGAGATTTGTGTGTTTGATTTGTATTTTTTAAAATGCTAACTGCAAGAAGAATAAAAACGTAGGAATGAAAAGCTTCTTTAAACCAATCAAACCATCCAGAAATAACCCTGGGAATTGGAGCTGCAGTCCTGCAACAAAACTTGATGTATTTCCCAATTTCTGAGAGTCTTAAGTCTGAGGCTTAAATTGAAAACTCTTCTTAGATCACACTGCAAGTTCCAGTGTTGAAGTCGTCTGGTAGAAGCCTCATATATTTCTTGAACCCCAAGGAGATGAAAAGCTGCAAGGCTAAAATGAAAATACATTCTCAAATCGCTGTGGGAACTCTGCACCAGAGTGCCAGCTAACAAGTGTTTCAGTGTGGATTTCCTTCCCTCTTAGAATTTGAGAATGGTAAAAGAAATCAAATCTAGTCCTCTACAAAATTGCTACTAATAAAACTCAGGAAATTGCAAGCAAGCGAAGCTCAATAAAGTCTTGATTGTTGAAGGTAGTTTGTCAATAAAGTATGAAAATGAGGACAGAATTAGGAAAGTAGATTTCCTCTTTCATTTTCCTCACTATAATTTGAGAATAGCAAAATTGATGACCATCGCAAGTGAGAACAAATTTGGCCCAAGGAGAACTAATTGCAAACTCATGCCAAAACATTCCTTTTCAATCTGTCTATGGATGCAAATGTATCCTCTGCAGTGAAGAATTCAATTGCACATTCAGCATGAAGAACTTCACACGAGATGCAATCAGCAGGGAAAATGGCTTTGCAATTTCTAAGACCTTTTAGTTAAGACTTTTCTGTGGAATTACTGTTGACATCAACTTTCCTTATGAAAATGGGGGATAAAATATTATTAAATGAAAATACAGTGTAATGAATAAATAGAAGTTTGGTTTGTGTTTTAACATTATTAAAATATAAACTACCTTTTAATGTTTGCAGCCTTTATAGAAGACAAATCATAGGTATATAAGTATGTAGGTAAGTATATAAGTAAGTGCTCAATAAGCAACTTTCTTGTAATATGAAGTAACTTTTATACCTCTTTAACAATGTTAATCAAATTGGTTTAAAAGGAGATATGGAATACAATACTCTGTTTGAAAACATTTAGTGAGTACTTGAAGCAGTAACTTCTGGAGCCTGTGAGAAAAGGACTTCAGCCCAAACTGCTAATATATTTCTTTTTTGTTCTTACAAGAATTTAGCATTTGCAGCCCCGTGCTCAGGTACTTGGAGACTTGTGTCAGTTTCCTGGCAAAAACCACCAAAAGTAGCACCTGGTTAGGGTTTTCTTTGAATTAAAATTTCTGTTCATGAAGGTAGCACTTAAAGTGCGTTTGGTAAAACTGAAAGTACTGCAGTGTCTATATAAAGTGAGGAAAGAAAAATCACAACGTGCCTAGACCCTGACCTACAAATCATTTCAATCAACAGAGGTCTCTCTATTGACTTAATCCACTTGAGATAAGTCCTGTGGTCCATTAAGTCTTTATCAGTGTAAAAATGAGTTATGCTCACACCTAAATCTTCATAGCTTTTAATATGACTTCGGTTTATGCTTAAACTTAAGCAGAACCTTTAGTATTTCCAATACAGAGATGCTGAAAAGTCCTGTCAAATTGGAATGTTAATGAAAGTAAAAACATATACATTAACATGAACACAACTTTTGTGTGGGAAATTAGGTCCCTAATGCTATGGGCAGCTAAATTGTGATATAAACCAGATCTAAATTCAGAAGGATTTCTTAATGTGCTCTATCTTCTCTATTTATACTAGTTTAGAATGTCTCTTGGATAGAGGATCTGCTGATTCCCACTGATTCTCACACTCTTGCCTAGTCCAGGCTCTTTGTGTTACCCTACTGCTCTCTGTTCTATATTGCTGCGTTTTTTCTTGCACACAGACTGCCCTGTACGTGGTATTCTGGACCATTGATTGTGATGCCAATGCTTCTTATCCTTGGTCCTGAAATGTGAATGTTTTCAACCGAATCATGCATGTACATAAATTAGATTTGGTTTAATAGCTCAGTACACCAGTGGGATTTCTTTTAAACAAAGAAAATTTGATGACATTTACCTGTTTGGCTATTTTTTAAAAAAGAGCTAATAAATTTTCAATTTCACCATCCACAGTGAATTAGGAAAAAATTGTTCATATTTGCCCTTTTGCTGCTACTAAACACAAAAATTACACTGCACTATTTACAATTTCCTTACATTTTCTTTCTTTCAATGTTGTCTATTGCTGTTAAGACTGCAAGTGATGGACAGGATGACCACCAAGACTCATCAACAGATGAATATTGAATCTGGGGTGACACAGAACTTACATAGTTGAAGAAGATTTTGATAGCTTAAAATAAGTCTGCCCTCTTGTGCAATGCAGAGGAAAAGATGTCATCCTACAACATCAACATAAACACCATTCTAATCAAGTTTCATTTGATATTAACCAGAACACACTAATCTCTAAAAAAGTAACCAAATATATTCTGAAAAACTAAGGTTATGCTGAGGACTTCAAAGCATAGCTAATACACTGCTCCCTACCTTAAAATAGGAAAAGAGGAGGAGGTGGGGGATGTAGAGATATGGGTCTGACAATTGCATCTTCCATTAAGACTGCCTGGATTTCATCCAATTTAATGTACTTTTGGTTGGTTTATTAGAAAATGAAGAGCACTCAAGGAGAATACCAATTCAGTGCAACAGGACCAGCTCTTAACGTCAGTGTTTCCACACAGAACCACATCATTTGGTGGCAATTCAGTGCCTAATGGTAGGCAACCTGGCATGCTCAGAGCTATGAATGCCGAATTTTGCCATGATTCAGAGAGAGTAGGTCCCCAAACAGTCCTATTTCCCCAAGTGTATACTCAGACTATGTCTAATCCACTGGTGAAGCATTGAGTTCAATGCGAAACACATCAGTCATGATTATTTTCATTAAAAAATGCACAGTGAAGGAATGTGGTGTCACCAGTGACCCTGATTTGCATGATATCTACTTGTTAGAGAGGACCTCTCAATATGGTCAGGTCCAGAAGCAGCAGGTTCCCCCTGTTCTGAGTTCAGCAGCCATTTGTTAGTGTATCTGGTAGCCTGCTGCCCAGATCATTACTGCTCTCATAGCAGCTCCTACCAAAGACTGCCTTTTGAGACAAAGTGGGATCAAAGCCACGTTTCTTCAGGGAATACCCTAGTCACTAGTCTAGCAGGCTCTGATGGAAAAGCAAGGTGGAAGGGAGCTCTTGAGGCTTTCAATAGAAGCTAGGAGGCTGTTGAGAGAGGAACATAAAGGTCATAAGGCACAGATCCAACAAGCTGGGATAGAAAATGAGGGAAATCCTGGATTTTGCTCTACACTAATTTGTTTTTGCACTTTGCATTTAATTAAGGTTGGGTATGATGTCAAATATTAAGAAAAGAAATCAAGCTAATTATTCCTGACAAATGTCCAGGAGATTTAAATGGCTCTTTGGAAAGACCTAATGGTCTAATGCAGCAAAGTCTGGGTTTGGAGCTAGAATATCTGAACAGGTACACAGCAGAGGCAGTCTTCATGTCTCTGCACCTCATTTCACTGGGAAACAGAGATTAAAAATATACATTTTGTTTTAGTAAATATGTAACAGACTTTTGTTACAGAATTTGTCTCCACATGCTTGTTTAATACCACACTAAGAAACTCATCTCGCTGCAGGATCTCTTAATGTTCTTTAATAAAGAAACAGGTACATTTTTATTTAAGATTTCCTTTATATGAGAATTACAAAGGATTCATAAATTATTAATAACTACTGCAAGCAGACTTGCTAACTATGCATTATAAGTAGTTGCTAAGCTTTTATTAGAAGATATATCAGATTATTTTGAGCTGTGGATATCAACAATCTACTGTCATCATCACTATCCTATTTGCCCGCACACCCATACTCTTGGTAATACTGCTAACTCAAGCCACTTGTGACCACCCAGTGTGGATGGATTTTTAGCAAAGAATGGCCATGTTCCCAAGTTAGCAGGTGCCTATATGGAGCTCGACATGAATTGAGGATGAAGAAAGCCATGGGTAAAGAAGCAGAAGTAACAGTGCAAGCAAGATGAGAGGAAACTGGAATATGCTAAGACACAATAGTGAACTGTTAGCAAGCTTTAAAGCCTAGGTTCCCATGCATTTAATATAACTAACTGTATACTAGTTGCTGTGTGCTTCACTGTATATGTATCCAGTCTTAATACTGCAAGCCATTGATTATGTATCCACTAATACAGCAAGTTATTGTATATGTATCCAAGTATAATACACTAAGTATCCAATTATAATACAGCCAACTATTGAATTAATACAGCTAGCTATTGTATATGTATCCATTTATAATACAGCAGGCTATTGGAAGCAGGTGCAGACAACGTGATAAAAAGGGTAGATGCTTTGTAATAAATGGCTTTGGTCTGATCATAGCATCATAGAATCATAGAATAGTTAGGGTTGGAAGGGACTTTAAGATCATCTAGTTCCAGCCCCCCTGCCATAAGCAGGGACACCTCACACTAAACCACGCCACCCAATGCTTCATCCAATCTGGCCTTGAACACTGCCAGGGATGGAGCACTCACAACCTCCCTGGGCAACCCATTCTAGCATCTCACATTGATCTCTGACTGAGTCCACCTTTTTCTGCGGCAACCCAGGACCTAGTTTTTTTTGGACNGACAACGTGATAAAAAGGGTAGATGCTTTGTAATAAATGGCTTTGGTCTGATCATAGCATCATAGAGTCATAGAATAGTTAGGGTTGGAAGGGACCTTAAGATCATCTAGTTCCAGCCCCCCTGCCATAAGCAGGGACACCTCACACTAAACCATGCCACCCAATGCTTCATCCAATCTGGCCTTGAACACTGCCAGGGATGGAGCACTCACAACCTCCCTGGGCAACCCATTCCAGCATCTCACATTGATCTCTGAGTCCACCTTTTTCTGCGGCAACCCAGGACCTAGTTTTTTTGGAGTGACTCTCACAGGTTCTCTGAGACAAAGACTGTGGCAGCTTTACCCGTCCTGAGAAGAAAGGATCTGACCTGATATATGTCAATGTGAACCAACACGTACCAGTTCACTGCAAAGATGCTAACAGGTGGATAACTGAAAAACACGTTATCTCTGTGATACTACTTTTAAAATGAGTTCAGTATGAGGGAGCAAATTCTAAACCCTTTTGAGCCTAATGTCAGTAGTTCAGGGTGCTACAGCTGATTTATCATTAGTGAGTGCTGTGAGCATAACACCAAATGGGATGTAATTAAGGCAAGGATTTAATCTAGTTAAGGCCCTTTCCAAGATAGAGTATTCTATGATTCAATGATTCTATAATAGTAGATGTTTCATTCATAGAATCATAGACTCATAGAATGAAAGGATAAATAAACAGGAAATTAAGAATGTTTGAAATAGCGATCCTATTTTACCTCTGGTATCTCTGGTATTGGTGATTCAACCAATGGTGGAGATGTAGTTTTTAAAAGTCTCAAATGTACTTTTTATCTTTCTACAGTGTCCCCCACTTGACCCTTCTTTTGTCTTATGATGTAGATGGCAGAAAGATCAAGTCTGGAGTCCTTGAGAGCTCAGTACCAGGGGAATATTCCTGCCCATCATGTTTATAGTGAGTGGCACAAAGTAACTGCCTGAGACTGTATTCCAGGATTAAGGCAGGATCATAAGTAGAAACAAGAACTTTCCACAGCTTTTTAGCAGACGTTTCCCCTGAATTTTCCTCTTGTTTTACAAGAGTTTCCTATGTGAGGCAAGTTTAATCCATTGACTAAATGGTTTTGGCAGTGCTAGTTGTATCCAAAGCTTATCCAATAAAATTTGCTGAACTAGTCTCATATTTTTGATTGCATTCAAATACAATGTCCTCGGGAGTTATATTCTGTGAAGCAATGTAAGTACACACATTGTGCTGAGAAACTGACGTTTATATCTTTGTTAATGGTTTACAGGTGTTGCAAAGACAGTGTCTGAAGATCAGACATGCATATAACACAAGTTATGCTATGTGCTTTTCAAACAAAATTGTAATGCATCTCTATGGCTGTCCAGGGGCCAGCCCCACTGTACTGCTTTGCCTTGGAAATGCTGGTCATCACTTTATAAATCCCCAACCACAGGTTTCTGTGCTGCTCTTACATTTGCTGAGCTGCTTGCAGGATTTGGGTACATATCAACAGACTATCACTTCTTGCAGTGATCTTGCAAAGAGCATAGCATGTGGGTAAGTGTCAGTAGAGCCATTTCCCTGAATAAAGTAGTTCATTTTGCATCTGCAGGCAGAACAAAAGGCAGGCAGCTAACAGCACAACACAATTGGTTACAAGGTGCTTCTTGCTTTCTCAAGGAGAAAAAAACACCACTTTTGTTTTTCATACAGTGTAATAATGCTATGCTTTATAACCTATAAATCCTCTGAGTGTTTTCATCTTGGAACAGTTATCACCTTATAGATAGGAGGCTCCTTTGTGTAGTAATAAGACTTTTCTCAAGTTCAGACCTGAACAGATTTAATTAAAAGCAAACAAAAGCATCAGGTAGTATTTCAGGACTTGAGATACAGACATGATAATGGCTTTCTGACATATCTAGATTAACATAAATAAATGCACATGTGGCTTAAGGGTATTCGCTTTAGAAAGATCTGTTTGACTACTATTTGTAACTTCAGTACCTGGTTGAAGGTATTAGTGACCAGATTTGTTTTCTACTGACTGAACATGCATGAAGTATTGTGGCACTTTATTCTTCCTTGAAACTGTTTTACTGAGTGTGAAGAGCTATTATCTAGCAAACATTTCTTCTTCACTCAGGAAGACCAATATATACAGGGCTATTAAAGAAACTTTTAATAGCAGCTTTCTGAAATACCCAAGTCAATGTTGCCAAGACTTCTAAAATGACTTTATAAACCTCTTCCTTTGCTAATTTGTTTTATCCTATTGGTCATTTCTGTGTTGGGTTCTGCATAGAAAAGAAAGGGATCTATTTATTCTCCTGACACCTTTTATATCTTTTATCTCTTTTCTAAGAAAACATCTGTCCATTAGCATGCTAACAGCATCTCTGCTGGTACTTAATGGAACTTCTTTTATCTTTATGATCCCATCTGGTTTCAAGCTACTTTTACAGAAAAAATGAAAAAAAAAAAAAAAAAAAAAAAAAAAAAAAAAAAAAAAAAAAAAAGTTAAAATTTAAAGGCTTTCTTCTCCTCTTTGCCAGTGAAAAAAAAAACCCAAAAAAAACCTGTACTTGGTTATATAGGTAGAAGTGCCATTCTTTGGTGGCCCCCTTCAACCTTATGCAGGAGAAAAGGGCAAGAGACTCAGGGAGAAAAGCTAGGGATTGTGTGACGATGAGTACAAGTCTACAGGATCAGACCATATGTCTAACTAGCACAGTATCATGTCTTCAAATGTGGCTTGGTGCATAGCAAATCATATTAGATACGTGTTGATACTTCCGCCTCACAAAATCCCTTTCCTTCCCAAGTTAATCAGGTGTCTGGGGAGAAACGGATGTTGATAGAGGTCCAAAGGTGAAATTCAATTCTTCCCATATGAAAAACAACAACAATAAAATAATAATGCTCACTGCATAGAAGAGAAAGGTTAGGGTAACCATTTGCATCCCTTTCCTGCTCACTTCTTTAGAACAAATGCTGTACTGCATGGCAGATACAAACCTGGGCAGGGTGCACAAGAGCACATTAAGAACAAGGCGCCTTGTTCTTAATGATTTCTCAGCCTTTTGTATGAATGTACATGTAAAGAAAAGGTGGAACCTTCACTGGCCTTATCCTTCAAAGACTTGTCTCAAGTTTTTTTCCTTATCACCATTTTATTTATAGAGTAAGACTCTTCAGATGGATGCAGTATTTTCCAGTAGCAGCTGTATGTTCATCATATCATACATAGTTAATTTACATGCTCTGAATCATTTTCCAGAGGCATGTACCTCTCTCTGTTGATTGTACAGGGAGCTGCAAACCTCAGCAGGATAGTTTTGTCATTTAAGTTGTGGTAGCTTGAATATTTAGGTGACAAACACAGATTTTTATCTCCTTAACTCACCATGTGGGCTGCTCTAAACCAGTACAGTGCAAATAGTGAAAAGAACGTTAGTGGGCAGCGCAGTTACTGAGGCTGTAATGATGGTTTCAGACTGGAATAATAAATAATTACTATTATTCTATTATTAAAAGTGATTATCTTATTCTCAAATATTATATTAGCATTATAATGCATATTAATGCATCATTATAATTATAATAATTATCAAATATTATTAGATTCGCCATTTTATTATTATAATACACTATATTGTTATTATATTTCTCTTCTGTGCTGCTTTGGTCTTGTTAAGACTTCTGTTTGAGCTAATTTCTTCTATCATAAAATGCTTTGTACTTCATCTCTTGTGTCAGTGTTCATCCACTTTCAACACTCTTTGATATGTGAAGAAAAGGGGAGATTTAGATGAGGCAGAAGTTCTTCCCTGTGAGGCTGCTGAGGAGCTGGCATAGGGTGCCCAGAGCAGCTGTGGCTGCCCCATCCCTGGCAGTGTTCAAGGCCAGGTTTTATGGGGCTTGGAGCAATGTGGTCTAGTGGAAGGTGTCCCTGCCCATGGCAGGGGTTTGGAACTGGATGAGCTTTAAGGTCCCTTCCAACCCAAACCATTCTAGGATTCTATGAAAACTTAAATTTGAATGTTTGTCTTTACCAGACCAGCATTCCTAAGTACTCGGAAGAATTTTGCTTGCAGTGTTAGCTTTGATGTATCAGCTCTGATCTACATCTGTATTCTCTTCTTGTAGCATCATGCTTGCTGAGCCTTCTGAAATGTGGAATGCAGGGGTTTTGTTTATTATGAGATAATGTTTCTAAAGACTTCATACATTTATGTCCCCCTGCCCCTTTTTTTTTCATGTAATGTCACCGTTGGATAAAAAGAAATGAATGGTGCTCCAGATAATGAGGCAGCTGCTTTTGTAACAGAAAATTCAGGTAAATCAAAATGAGAGTCCAAAATTTCATTATTGATCAGTGTGAATGCTCAAGGTCTTCATAAACATGAAGCATCTTTCAGAGCCATCATCAGGCCTTTACAAATTAATAATGCATGAAAAAATATTTCACCAGCTTGATTCCAGTCAGATGCTCTGAGATGCACAGACAGCACTTTAATTGTCATGATAGTACAATGCTGCACCACTTCAAGCTCTACTTTTCTCAACCACTTATGTTTCAGTAAAGGTAGATATTTTTTCCTGTATTTTGATGATAGATCTTCACTGAAAACATGCAAGCCTGTGGTGTATAAAAATGAGATTATGAGATGAAATTCAAAGACACCTCAAAGATCATGGTGGTCACGAGCATGCTAGTGCAGGTATGCATACAGCTAGGGAGCTTTCTTCTGAGTTATGAATAGCAGGGAGCCAATGATTTGGCAGGCATCACTAGATGGTGCTGGTACACATGTCTTTCATGCAGTTTTTCCTTAATGTGCACAAAAGTGCTCACTCTTGGGAAGAAATCTATTATTGTTGTTGGGTTTGGTAATACAAACAGATTTGCAACTGGACATTAAGGGGACTTCAGCCTTTTTCCATAGCTCAGTTGAGAAGGGTATGTGGCTCTGTTGTATTAATAGGGTTAAAGAATCATGGAATGGCTTAAGTTGGGAGGTACCTTTAAATGTCATCCAGTCCAACCCCTTGCAAAGAGCAGAGACATCTTCAACTAGATCAGAGTGCCCAGAACCACATCCTGACTGGCCTTGAATGTTGCCAGGGATGGTGCAACCACCAACTCTCCAGGCAACCTGTGCCAGTGTTTTGCCACCCTCACTATAAAGAAGTTTTTCCTCACAACCAGCCCAAATTTCCCCTCTTTTAGTTTAAAACCATCACCCCTCTTCCTATTGCAACAGGTCTTATAGGTCCCTTATAAGAGCTAAAAGGCCACAATAAGGTGTTCAAAGACTCTTCTCTAGTCTGAACAACCCCAACTCTCTCAGCCTTTCCTCACAGGAGAGGTGCTCTATCCCTCTGATCACTTTTGTGGCCATTCTCTGGACCCTCTCTAACAGGTCCATATCTTTTCTGTATGGAGAACTCCACAGTGTTGGCAAGTGCCATCACTGAAGCTCAGTATTCCCTGATCGAACTGGCAACTGCTTCTGCCTTTGTGTTGTGCTGAAGTGCATTTTCTTGGTTGAAGGATTCAATATAAGGGTATTTTTCCATTCCAACTGATGTTGACAAAGTACTTTTTGGCAATAACAGATCCAGTATCCTAACCAAATACCTGCTTTGGAAGCTACATGGCACACTTCCCATCCTTGCTGTAGTCAGAGGTTGTACCTGACAGAAATGTTTCATGTCCACTTCCAAGAGTCAGATTCCATTGTAGGGTTTAGCTGTTCCCTCTCCTCTTCAAACATGACTACATTTCTGTACTGTGTACCTCAATGCATTACAAGATTCTGGGTTTATGGACTGGAGCATTCACAGCTGTGAATGCTCCATCCCTAGCAGTGTTCAAGGCCAGGTTGGACAGAGCCTTGGGTGGCATGGTTTAGTGTGAGGTGTCCCTGCTTATGGCAGGGGGGTTGGAACTGGATGATCTTAAGGTCCTTTCCAACCCCAATTATTCTATGACTCTAGGGAAATGTATTGTAGACATTTAATATTGATTGGAATCCTTTTAACAAAAATTTGAATGGGGCCCCATCCCTGGCAGTGTTCAAGGCCAGGTTGGATGGGGCTTGGAGCAACCTGCTCCAGTGGAAGGTGTCCGTGCCTGTGGCAGGGGGTTGGAGTGAGGTGAACTTTAAGTTCCCTTCCAACCCAAACCATTCTATGATTCTGTGGTCTCCCTGTCTCCATCCCTCAGTCATCAGGGGGTTTATTATCCAAATTTATTTCTACACCATCTGTGAATATGATATCCTTTAGTTTCCCTCCACAAACAATTTTGCCTAAAAGATTATGAATGTAAATCTAGATCTTCTTTGTCCTTTCTTGCAAGCTGCAATAAGCTGTAATAAGGATGTTGATACTGTCATTACTTATAACACAAACATCTAAGATTTCAGGATCTCTGAAAATTCAAGCAGACTACTATTGGTGTGTGGATTTTTTTTGAATATGCTATTTGCAAGTGTGATTCCTAGAGTATTTTTTATTCAAAAAAGAAAATCTGAAGAGAAACTGTGGGGGAAAAATGTTCTAGTCCTTTATCAAATTAAAATAAATATTTATATAAGTGTCAAATGTACTTTTTAGCTTTCTTCAGTGGTCGTTGGCACTGGAATAATAATATGGCAGGCTAACTCTCCTGTGCAGTGCCAGACTAATGGCTCATAAATTTAGCAGAATGCTTGTGCATTTGTTGAAGTGACTGGTAGGATTTCCTCCGGTATTGGAGGGAACAAGATCTGACCTGTAAAGTATCTCTGTGACACTATACACATAAAACTTCCCCATCAGTGTGGATCTGCGAGATCACCTCTGTAGATAGCAGTAAATGATTAGCTGCTTGTAATAATATTAATAGCATATCAGGCTCTCAAATTGTCCACTCTCAAAACCTGGCACAGGTTTTTTTCCTGAAAAGAGCAGCTTTCCCCCATTCTTCTTGACTTACATTAATTAAGCTCCTAGGGTTTGCTCAGTATCATCCTTCTGTTTTCTTGTTTGTTGGCCATGATTTTGCAGTGACTGGAGCACTTCTCCAAGGGAAGTGTAGCTGGCTAGTCATCTGCTACTCTAAATACATGTTCTTCTTCAGAACTACTGGGAGTTTGGTGCACTTTTGTAATTGCTCATTCAAAGACATCCTGCAGATCTGGTAGGTTTTCCCTACACTTCACCTCCCTTTCTGGATCACAGTGGCAAATGATTTTACTTTGCATTTGCTCCAGAAGAAGATCAAACCTAATTTTTTGTTTAATGTCAGAAAGCTTTAATAAAGTTGATATTTAACCGGTGTTAATTAAAGACTGGTCTTCTGTCTCTATTTATAGAACAAAGACTAAAATTGCTAATGTCATCTCAGTTCTCCGGTCACTGTCTTGGTTTTAGCATAGGTCACATTTATGAAATGTCAATGGATTCAGAGAAATTCATTATTCCAGTCAGCCATTTTATTTAAATCTTCTCATGAAGATGTAACAGATAAGACCAGATAAAACTCAAAGTGGTAACTAGAGAAGAATTTCAATGGGCTCTTCTTTCAAAGTTCTAAAGGAACACTGTATGTATCTTAAAATAACACTTAGACCAACCATGAGAAAGCAGTATTATGTTCATGTAATTAATTGCTTAGTGTTGCTGTGAGCAGATTCTGATATCTTTTATGCATATTCTACAAATTAGCATCAATGACCTTAGGGGGGTCCTGTGTTCCCATTGTCACTGGAATTTGACTCAAAAGGGGACACCTTCACACTTCAGACTTTGTACAGCATGTTATGTCTGTGATTTGAAAAGCACTTTGAAATTAAGATATTAACACTATCCCTTCTTTGCAGATGGAGAAATGTGGGAGAAGCAACTTCCTCAAGGATGTTCAGTTACATAAAAGAGGCAGATGTGAGTTTAGTTCCTTCTGATTTCTTAGTTTTAGGTCACTGTCTCTTCCAATTCATTTTTTTATGCCATAATAACCATGCCAATTTGAACCAGATGAAACCTTGTCATATTATTGTTGGCAAAAATCACTATAATAGTCTAGAAAGGTTTCTATGTGGGGCTTTTTTAATTTAAGATACATTTTGGGTTTTCGAATTTTACAATATTGTGAAAAAATAAAAATGTTATCAAAGTATGACCTCAATAACTGTTAGCATTTTTTTAATAAATGGAGCTCATTTTAGCTTTTGAGAACAGCAAATATTAAGAGCATCCTGTTTGTTACATGTTCATTACTTTTTGGTAGCATAATACTTTATCTGTATTTGAAGTTAAACAACATATGAAATCTTTGTCTAAAAAACACTCACTGGAAACAAATTCAATATATTTGTTTTCACAGTTCTTCCAATTACTAATCAATTTCTCCTCAATAAATTGATGAACAAAAATACCCAATTATATAAGAACTAATTAGCACAATAAAGAGGATGAAAACATATGAGAACAATGTACCACAAGCTGTTGTGAATACAATCTATGTTTCGCTCTCTTTTTTGTAATGCATCTAGCAAAACAAACCTAAGTCTCTGAGTCTTCCAAGTGCTAACTCAGTACAAACCATTAATAATGCAGTAGGAAGTTATAAAAACCCCTAAGTTACTTATTGCTGTGAGGTAAGAGATTTCCTTTATCAAAATAAGACTAAAAATCAGTGTCATTAGCTGTCCAATAACCCTTACAAGAATGTGTTATGTTGAAGAATTAGATAGCTTATATAGTTTTAAAACAGGACAAAACCACCGACTGTTTGCTGTCCTATTTTAAAAAGGAAAACAAGTTGTTGCTTCGTGCGCTTGAATTTTTATTAAGGAAGTGCAATCTCTAGACTGTAATCAGCTTTATTTATCCAGAAGAGGTGGTGAGATTTAAATTTAAAATATTCTAACTTATAGAATAGCTAGACAATCTTCATTAATGTCATTTAGAAAATGAGTAAGAAGATTCAGTCTTGACACATTTAATTCGGAAGTTGTCGTTTACAGCATACCTCTGATCAGAATGTGCTTCCTGGCTGCAGCACTCATATGGAATCCATACATAGATAGCTAAAGATGATCTAAAGTAAAATCTGTATATACAGATCAATTTCTGTTTAGCATCTGGGGAGAAATAATTTCGCTTAGAAAACTAAAAGAAATGCTTTTAATCATGCAGTGTACCAGTTTTTCAGTATGCAATTACGATGAAAAGGGAGCTCTCCTCCAAACAGCCTATAAAAAAAAAAGATAATCTACTTCCGCATATATATATATATATATATGTTATATAAGATGTTCCCTTTTTAGGTCTAAAAAGAATCAAAGGAAATATAGGCTTACATGTATTATATAATGTATTTTTTTATACAGACAGTACATCTCAAGATTTTCACAAGAGCACTTTTTTCCAGCATTCTTAACTTATTCAAAGGGAACATGTTCTCCTAATACAACACTTTGGCTTTTTTTCGTAAAAATCAGATCCTGTGAATGATAGAATTTCCTAAATTTTCTAAATTTCAACTTAAAAAACCCTCCCCAAACAAACCAAACTTCCCCACACACACACACACCCTGCCCAGCAAACCAACAAAAAAGTAAACTTGCATGTCATGGTCTAAAACCTCCATGATGACCAATAGTGAGAAAACTGGTCCTGTAATACACATATTTTGCTAAAAATGGCCTAGAATGATATGAGATGAACCCAACTGCCAGGATTTCAACTATATCCTTATTTCTTTGGTAGAATCACAGAAACTGCCAGACTGGATCAGACTCATGGCCAACTCTAGCAACCTTTCCTCAGCACCAGCCAATACTACGTGTAGTACTAGATCTTTCAGAGGAAAGAAAAAGATACTTAGAAGATGCAGAACACTGTTCATAGTAAGAAAAAAAACTTCCAAAGTGATGAAAGGAATATTACAGAGATACCCTTCTTTCCAGAATAGGATTTCAAGGGGACTTCTGGGTACTCAGGGCCTGCCAAACAGATTTATGTGTATTGTACAAAAATGAATCACAGAATCACCAGATTAGAAGGGACCTCCAAGATCATCAAGTCCAACCCATGCCCTACACCTCCACTAAACCATGTCATCAAGTGCCATATCCAGCCTCTTTTTAAACCCATCCAGGGATGGTGACTCCACCACCTCTCTGGGCAGACTGTTCCAATATTTTATTATTCTTTCTGTGTAAAACTTCTTCCTAATATCCAACCTGTACCTTCCTTGGCGCAGTTTGAGACTGGGTCCTCTCGTTCTGTCCGTTGCTGCCTGGTGAAAGAGACCAACCCCCACCTGTCTACAACCTCCTTTCAAGAAGTTGTAGAGAGTGATAAGGTCACCTCTGAGTCATCCTAGCTGGCAGCATTTCCAGGCCATTCTGCTAAGAAGTGACCAAAAGCAGCTCACAGCAGTGACAGAAAGGGAGAGGAGGGACCAGCAGCCCAGGAGAAGGGCATAAGAAGCTGCTGCGTGGCTATGGCTTTCCATTTTCCAAGCGGGGCAAAGCCTGCTACTGCAACAGCTTAACATAAAGAGAAGAGCCACTGAAACATGGACTTTTGGAGAACTTCTGTCATTGAACATCTCTTTTTCTCAAAGCATTTATTTGTTGCTCCCTAAACACAAGGTCTTTTGGAGGAACGATTGGGCATCGAACAGCTGACCAGGACTGAAATGCT